>CAJUYI010007808.1:0-11678 GCA_910591695.1 Galerucella pusilla
ATAAGGTACTCACCCGGTCTTAAATATTCAATTGGTGTAACAGACGGAGTTGGAGTTTCAATAGGAAGACTGTTAGTTCTAGCAGGTGTAGCCCAACTCGTCGGAGCCGCAACTTTCGCTTTAACTTCTTGTTCTTTAGGCGGAGATTCTTTTTCTTCTTTCAGCGGTGGCGTTTCGAAGTTCGTGCGCGGACTGGGTCCGGTTACAGAAAGATGACGCGGTCGCGGAGGTTGCGGAGAAGCGCTTCTACCCAACTGCGGTAAGCTGGGAGACGCGCGACCTCCCGGAAATGTAGCATTGCGTTTGTGTCGACGCGGAAATACCGCCAGTAGTTCCGCCCACCAACGCGCGTCTTCGCGACTAGCTGCTTTAACGAAAGTTACGCGATCGGGACTTGTTAGAGCTAGGGAATGAGGATGGCCGGTGACTTGCTCTGCGCCTGTCACTTCTAGAACTTTGCACATGTCAACTGAACCTTGAGGGACGGTGTCAGGCTGAAACAAAACAAAAAATATATGTTTATAGAATAGAATAGATTAAGCTGTTAAATTAACTTTAACAATTCATAAATTGAGTTGAACAATCAAAACTGAGTCGAAACAAGTCATAAAAATAAACAATTATTATTTGAGATTATTTGGTTTCACTTTTTTGCGTGTAGTTAACATTTAATTTACATTTTTTGAACAATTTTCTCAGTGTAACTTGATCCGTTATCTGTCAACGTCAGTTTGAAGGTCACGAAATTTTGCCCCCAAAACATCAAAGGATTTACGCCGGTTTTCGTTTCTTGTTAAGATGGTGTATTCTGTGGCTCCAGTATCTGCAATTATGTTTGTTCACGTGACCATTAAGAAAGAGCGTGCATTGGTCAGAAGTAAATCGAATGTAAAAAGTGGGGGTTGTCCACCTGTCTTCTAGTCATCTCCTCATAAAATTGGATACGGCTATCTGGATCGTCTTCGTTGAGCTCTTGAACGAGATGAATCTTATAGGGATGGAATTTATGCTGTTTCAAGACCCGCTGAATGCCTATACGTGGAATTCCTGTAGCTGCTGCTATTTGTCTCATGCTTGAAGTGAATTCCAATGCAACATGTCCGAAAAGTGCAGCCTGTGTAGCCTCGTTAGAAGCAGGAGATAGCCAGACGGGCTAGAAGCACGGGGAATTTGAAAGTTAAACGAGAAGCTGGGTGCATTTGAATTTATTTTTTCAACGACCTCTCCAAATGTGTTATTTTTTTTATGAACGCCATTTGGTAAAAAAGTTAGCTCGCGTTAGGAATCCCTATGTCGCATCCTATAAATAACACACTGTATATATTGTGGTGAAATTTATATTCAATAACTATCTTATAATTACAATATGTTTATTAATTTTAGGGTTAGTTATCCGAAGATAAAACACTTGTGAAACTCCCTCAAACACTGTCACTTCTTACATTTCTCTCGACCCAACCTCCAATTTTAACAAACATGTCAATTGATTTTTTTTAAAATGTCATTAATAAAATTTTGATTTTTTACAATAAATGCGGTGATAATGTTATTGATTGAAATTTCATCTCAATATTCCCTAAAGTTCTTCAAAACTATATTTTTTTTTATTATTTTTTTTTCTTAACTTTTTTATTTAATCAAACAAAATATTTTTGGAGAAGTTTACCCCAATTTATAAAGTTCCTAAAACTATTAATTATTATTAACATCTAATTATCTAATTATCAACATCTAATTATGTTTTTTTTTTAATTAATTCTGGGTTCTAAATATTGAGCTTGAGAGAAGATTGAGAGTGCGTAGTTACTCTTGTTGCTACTTTTAAATTCAATTTTCCAAAATATAATTTTTCTCTAACATAACCTTGTTCTGTTTCCCCCCAATACTGTTTTAAGAATAATCTTTCAAAATCGTTAAAATCATTAATAATTGTATCATTACATGTTAACCAGAGCAATGGTTGATTATTCAAATGAGACCTAATTGTTTCCTTCAAATCTTCAATATTAAACATATCTCTTAATTTGATCTTAAGACATCTGATAAAAACCTTTGGATACATTTTACGTATGTCTCCATCAAATTTCAAACTACTTTTTCCATGATTGCAAATGTAATTGATTCCTTGTGTATTGTTATTGTTTTGTTGAGCTTTATTCTTTGTTTTGAATTTCACTTTCCAATTCCATCATTTTCTTCTTAAACTCTTCTTTTATTTCCGTTTCTAAAATTCAAAGTTCCGTGTATTCTTATTTTCTTTAATTTGTTGTAATTTTACATCCATTTCCCTTATTAATTCTCTCTGTGTTTTCAGATTCATTTCTTCTGCTATCGATATATTGAATTGTATACCTTGTTCTACTTCTTGTATCCTTTTATTTTTCATAATGTTTCTATCTACCTTTTCTATATGTTCTTTTCCTTCTCCACGCATCTTGTTCACCATATCTTTTATTTCCTGTTTTCTATCTGTACTTTCCTGAATTAAGCTTGATTGTAATTTATTCATTTTTTCTTCTTGTTCTTTCTTATACTTTTCAAATTCTTTTCTCATTTCTGTTAAGTGCTCTTCGAATTTCTCTTCTTGTCTATCAAATTTTTCATTGATTTCTACCTTTGCACTTCTTATCTCTCCCTTCGTGCTCTTCATATCTTCTCTTGTGCTCTTCATATCTTCTCTTGTGCTCTTCATGTCTTCTCTTGTGCTATTCATGTCAGACGTAATTGTTCTCATCATTTCCATTAATTCTCCAGTTCCTTTCGTTTTTTCCTCGGTGTAATAGCGTACTTCTCTTATGATACTATCTCCTCTTTCTTGTCTTGTTGTTTTTTCCTCTTCCATGTCTGTAGTTAATCTTTTTCTAATGTTTGTTTACTTCCTTTTGTGTCCAAGTTTCTTAATTTTAAAAGTTCTTTGAGTTCTTCCACAGTCAAATTATTAACGTCAATTTTTTCTT
The DNA here is from genome assembly GCA_910591695.1 of Galerucella pusilla. Classification (NCBI taxonomy): domain Eukaryota; kingdom Metazoa; phylum Arthropoda; class Insecta; order Coleoptera; family Chrysomelidae; genus Galerucella; species Galerucella pusilla. Next base: position 2,958 of record CAJUYI010007808.1, read on the forward strand.
CATTCATTGTAAAATTTTCCAAAAATCCTCATATGTTATTCTTTTAATTATAACCCGTTCCTATCACTGAGTCAAGTGTTCCACGTTGGGCGCCAATTGTGGTGAAATTTATATTTAATAACTATCTTATAATTACTATATGTTTATTAATTTTAGGGTTCGTTATCCGAAGATAAAACACTTGTGAAACTCCCTCAATCACTGTCACTTCTTACATTTCTCTCGACCCAACCTCCAATTTTGACAAACATGTCAATTGATTTTTTTTGTCATTCATAAAATTTTGATTTTTTACAATAAATGCGGTGATAATTTTATTGATCGAAATTTCATCTCAATATATACAGTATAAATCACAGTTTCATGTCATGAAAATTGAGGGCGGTGTGGCATTCTTAAAGTGTTATTATTATATTACGTGTCAGTCTGTCTTTTTATGGTAAGCGGTATTGGTCGTTAAATAATATGAGTTATACTATACCGTCTAAATTCTGTGGCCACAAAGCAATATGTATTTCATTAACTACTATTTCGAAAAACATCGCGTATTGATTTCTACGAACATGTATATCGCATACCAAATTTTGTATTTGCCATTAACGCGTGCCAGCTTAATAATATGCAGGCTACGGCACAAGAAAAATGTCAACGTACATTTTATTCGAGAATGGAGTCTTCACACATAACAATACTCGCGCACCTGTTGCGATAAGGAATACCGGAGCAACGATATTATGCGGTAATAAAACTCTCTCTATTCGTTCATTGAACGACGAATTAAAATATTATAGAACTTTCGACTCGCTACTAACATGTTAAATACCGAACATATCCATTATAGATAGAACGAATGTCTCGAGGTATTGACAGTAAATAAAAGCATCTGAAAATAGTCGAGACGATAAATATGTTTAAAACTGAAAAATCAAGTTTCAAATGAAAGATTAAATTGACGAGAAAAATGAGAAAGAGAAAGAAGAAATAAAGATAGAGGGGAGAAAATAGCGAAGAAATGAGCGGAAAAAGAAAGGAAGTGTAGAGGGATACAGTGAGGGCGAAAGGAAAAGTGAAAAATGAAAAGGAACAAAAAAAAGAAAAATGGAGAGAGAAAGGAAGAAAAGATAATGCAGGAGAAAATGATATAGAGGGGAAAAAGTATCAATACTTTCTTTGAGAAAAAAAGATAGAACGTGTCGCGGGACACACGGTAGGAACTTTAGTTCCTTTTAAGCAAAAATTTTTTCAATCAATAAATAAATACACATATTAATATAAGAATTTATTTTACTCTGGATGAAACTTCATGTAACAAAAATATACAGTAGTATTAATTATAAATAAAAATCTTATCATTAAGTTGATTGCCACAATAGTTATTTATGGTACAAGTGCGTGAAGTTATACTTTTGCACACGAGTTGCGAAAATGCCAAAATATTATATGAAATAATCCGTATAAATTAACAACGAATACTTAAAACAGAATAAAATGGGTATTTAAGGGGACATCAGGGGACATCAATTTGCATATTCCTCGGTGCTCGAGTAGTAAACCAGACTCTCACGCGGTAGACCCGGGTTCGATTCCCCGTGAAGAATTTTTTTAATGGTTAATTTTATTTTTAAATAATTATTCTGCTTGATATTAATAAAGACAACAGGTAGACGTTTGAAATATTTAGCAGAATATTCATTATTATAGATAATGGTACGGTACCCTTCATGAGGGAGTCCGACTGGCAACATCTACTTATAACAGCATCGTATATTTAAAAAGGAGAACTTATTTTCTAGATTTTTTCTTGAGTGGGTCGTAGAAAAAATATGCTGTTCGACTCGTGTGGATTGTCCATATCGCACTTGAACGATTAAGCACTCCGCCTAAGGCGTTGTGCTCAAACTTCGTCCTCGTGCGATATGGCCATCATATCCACACTAGTTGCACAAACTACTATTTCTATCAAAATATGCCCTTTTACATTTAAAAACAAGCTGCCAAATGTCAAATCATTTTATCCATCCATTTTAAAGTTATCGAATTAAAACATTCAAGTTTTCAAAATTTCAACACCCTGTATTTCGAAAAGTAAATGTGCTAGACCCCTCAATCCTCACATCATTTTGTCCAATTTTACGAGAGGAATCATGCAAACGTTGTAATTACCCTCAACGTTCGAGATGCTTACACCATTTTCTGCGCGAACGTATTGAAATAAATTCCGAATAAAATAATTTACCTACGACCCCCCCTGTAATCAGTCAATAACACACAGTCGGTATCAATGTAATGACAGCTATTACGCACTGTAAAAAAAACGCACAGCTGTAAAGTAAATCGCACGGCTTCCCTAGCAACATCTTAGCAACTGTCAATAGACGTCTCCATTTTATTCAAAATTTACTATTTGAAAACATTAGATATGGCCACGTTTAACTGTGAAAAGCACAAAGGGCTATGTATATGTATTGATTATAATTGAAAAATGGACTTTCGATTATCAACAATATAATAATAATGATTAAACGTTAGTTCTTTACTGTGCTTCTTTCATTGGTAATAGAGTAATAGAGATGGAGTTTACCAAGCACCTCTAATTATGTAACTGTTATTTCTTATGCTTCTTATGAAAAATTCAAGTACAAGTAGGTCGTAGGTAAAGTATAGTACGTAACTCGTGTTGTAAAGCATTTTACGCACTCACGGAATTACGCACTCGCCGCTACGCGGCATCGTGCGTAACTTTTCCATTCGTGCGTAAAATGCTCCTTACCACACACGTTACGTAATATACTATTAAATTTCTTCGAAATGAACGAAATGTCAAAAGTGACATTTATACTTCTCGATCAGAATAGAATAGAATAGAATAGTTTATTGTTCTTTTATACAACGTACATGAACAAGGAGTCGGTTATAAAGTAAATATAAAATACATATATATACTCCTAAACTAACATGATAGATAAAAGGTATTACAAGAAACAATGACATAAAATTTACATGTTTTTAAAGACAGCGTACAGCACATAATAGTCCAGCAATAGAGAAGAGCAGAAAAGAAAAAAAAAGAAAATATAAGACAAACGCATAATTCCCATAACTAATCCTATACTATAAATTGTTTATGTATACTTCTCGATCAGTTTAAAATATATTTTGCATTTTGGTGAAATTGTTTTTATGCTATTTATTACTTTTCGACGTCTGAACGGTAAGTAAATCACTTACCGACGTGTTAAACTTAGAAACCAGTAAACACAACCTACCGTCCTGACAACCGATGCTGTAAATAAACAAAACAGATCAATCGCGAAAAAAATGTATGGAAATAATAGTAAAAATGTATCCGAACAAATTCAAGTAGATCACCAGCATTGCGAATACCAGCGGGCGGGCGACCCGGGTTCGATTCCCGGCCGAAGCATATGAATCGCTGCTTCTTAAACGAGAGAGAGCACTCAGGAGAGAGCACACGCACGCAAGTAAGGCACATAACGAAGCAACGTAACATAACGTAACGTAACGGTGAGATATTTTGCGTCGCGACCCCCGGTCGCTCAAACCTAACCTGACTTAAAGAACTAAAGTTCCAAAAAAAGGAACAGGGTGAGAACAGATTGAAATAGAGTGAGAAATAATGAAATAAGTGATAAATACTCTAAGCCGGTTAAACACAGGAAGCTCAAAAAATATATGCAGTATTGTCAGTGGTGATGAATCCTGGTTTTACTCTCATGAGCCCGAAAATAAACGTCATTTGGCTGTTTGGTTTCTCCAAGATGAACCAAAACCGGGTCAAGGAGCAATAATTTCTCTGCAAGATCAAAGAACTGTCACTGTTGATTGGTACATATAGATTTTTTATTCGAGGTTTAGCCGAAATTAGGGAAACCAACCCCCAACGACGAACACCAGTGGCGGCTCGTAAACTTAGAGAGTAGGCTGGACATAAAAATATACTCTATTCAGCTAATTAATTTAACCTTCGCGCAGCGACCGTACCAGCCACTTCAGTGACAAAATTAATTGTTGCCCAGCACGAACCAACGCGGAAATATAGAGTTTCTCTTGCCAAAATAATTCATTGTGCAGTGCTATTTTATCAAAAAATTTATATTTTAGAACTAAATTATCTGAAAGTGTATTGAAAAACTTTTATTTGTCAAGTCGAAAAACCCCAATTCATGGAACTCGGAAAATCGAATCTCAATTTGACCTTCAATAGTAGGTATCTGAAATTTCATGAAAAGGTTGTTTATAATGTAGTTTCTTGTCTAACAAATTATATGTTTTCCTCCATTTCGCGGCAGGAGCCTCAACAGTTGAAAAATTTTCAAATAAAATATTAAAAAGAAATTCTGTATGACGAAAACTTTATCAATAAGATGCCTCAAACGCTCTCGAATAAATATTATATCAGTGAATTTATGTTGTGAATTTTGAAAAATAACATCAGTTTGTTCAAATATTAATTTAAAAGTATCAAGAAAAACAAAACTTAATTATTTCCACTAATCATCTAAAACAAAGCAAGCACGCACGAACCCACGCTCGTATTCTGTATTCCGTAGTTCGTATTGATTCGTATATCATCGCAACCGCTAGAAGCTAGCCTCCTGAGAGTGTTGCCATTTCCGCTATTTTATACGGTATTAGCAATTGGACTGGTAGAAAAAGCGGCAACTGTGTTGAGCAACACGTGTTTCGAGAGAGATGTTTGTGGAATCTAGCCTCAGGGCACTGTTGTCAGTAAAATGAAAAATAATCAACAACATATTTCTGGGACTATTTGCTGAATAAATTGTTGAGGAGGCTGAGCCTCCTTAGCCTCCTTCGAGGAGCCGCCACTGCTCCACACAGCACGAACTGTAGTTTTTAAAGCAAGAAAACATCGAAGCAAGTGTATCAAGTGTGATTTTACGTAATAAATTGTACTGGTACCATCACTATTCGTTATGTTTAGATCTTATATTTAAACAGCGACATGGATGTATCTGAAATGAGCTAGTTCCGGGTTACGTCGTAGAAAAAGTGAGATGAAATAACTACCATTTAACGAAATTAGTGGAGTGAGAATTTCCATCGGTAATTAAATATTAATAAATTTTCTTTTTATAGAAATGACGAAATGTGATAAATTAATCTATTTAAAAGTCGATCGAAAATCATTATTGTGAAGGAAAACATGAAATTTAAAATCGCCGTAGAAAATTACCAAGCATAAATATCAACCACATGTAAAAGTAATTATAGTAAGAAATTTGTTCTCACATACATGCATAGCATATTATTTTAAATACACCGTTTCCTTTCCCACACTATATACATAAAGATATATTTAAATAAAAATTGCCTGTAAATTTTGAACTACATTCATTAATATCCGATTTACAAGCATCGGTTGATATAGTATCAAGTTGTAACTTTGTACAGTAAAGTGTATATTTTAAATTGTCAGAATTTCAGATTCCTGAAAAAGTAACATCCAAACGAAAAGCGTGTGTTGTTTGTTATAGTTTCTCTCTCAAGTCCGTAGAAAAAATTCCATCTTCTGTTAATTTTTGAATGTAATGTCAGTATTAAAATAAGAACAAATTAATGAATCCCGTTTAAAAATTTTACCGTGCGGTCGTGATACGAAATTTTTTACGAATAAATGAGCCCCTCTTGAAAATTTATCATACGCCTATGATAAGCGGAAATTTCCACAAATTAATTAACCCTTTATGAAAATTGTACCGCACGCCTATGATAAACGGGAATTTTTACAAATCATAAAGAAGAAAAAATCCAGGGTTTTCTGTTATCTTATGAGAAAGTTGAATGTACATTCTACATATATGGCAAATTTCTGCTGGAATAAATTTGTGTTCATTGTTATTTCGAACAAGAAATGATCTTTGTATTTTCAGTATTGAATAATCCTGGTGTAACGTTATATTTGACCACTATCATTGGAATATTTAAATATCTACCGGACGGCGAGTAGCCAGTCCTTTTTCCTTACCAACATGTGATTCTCGTCGAGAAACTGTAGCACCGATCACCGCTGAAAGGCAAAATTTTTACATTTAATGTGCGACGGATAATCTCCGTTGGTGAGGATCAGTATACACTGATATTGGTCAAATATTTCAATTCTTCTCTCCTATAGATAGAAATTAAGAACACACTATTAATATGTAATTTTTTTTCTCGAAGTGGAGCATGTGAACAGGAAAGGAATATACAACGTATGACGATTGCTCATCGCATAGTTCAATAATTTAATAGCGAGTAGTTGGAATAAGCTTTCTTTCTCCTGTGAACCATGAACCGATAAGGTCAATTTTTAATTATTGTAAGAGGTTTACCTCAAACTTTTTTTTATAAAGTGCATTCAATGTGAATGGTAAGTTGCATTTACGTATATGCTTTTCCTTTTGTGATTTTTGCTTTTATATTTTTCCCTCCTAGTGATAAGCGCCAGATACACACATACAATGATATTTTTTTTATCTTGTTCTTTTTTTTCTAGTTTTTCTTATACAGTTGATAAAAGGTTCACATGTATATAGTTGAAGTCTTTAAAATATGTATATTTAGTTAATTAATTAATTCATTCTAATTACCAACAAGAATATTATATTTCCGGATTACATTTTTCATTACATTTTTGTATCGCCTTCTGTGATTGAAATAAGTAATAAAATTTTTTTATGTTACTTAGATATTGTTTCTTTGATGAATGGAAATAAATAAGATTTCCTTAATAATATCATATCACATTTCTTTATTGCTTCTTTTGTTTTTTTTATAGTAAAATACAGGATATAAATTTTTTTATGAACCACGTTCTTAAATGAATTTCTGAATTTCTCACACACTTGTAAAAACGAATTACTGCAGATATCCTGAATTTTACATGAAAAAAGAATGTAACTATTGCTGATACAATGTATCTTTCTTAGCACTTACTTAGTACCTGAGACAGTGAAACTTAGTACCTGAGACAGTGAAACTGAGTACCTAAGACAGTGAAACTTAGTACCTGAGACTTCGTACTGCCACCTAGGACCTGTCCGAGGAAATTATAGCTTAAAGCCAGTTACTTTTTTTGGGGTGTATCATTTAAATGTAGGTTTTTGTTAACAGTTCATTTCAACTTGACCACAGATACGCAAGAATGGTAAGTTCTCATGATACCTTACATTTTTTTTATGTAGGTGCAGATATTTAAAAAAAATTACCAACTTGAAGATTTCTCTAAAAAGAAAGGAAACATGTTTGCTTTTTTATTAGAGATGATTGTCGGTTATTGTTTCTAATATTATAAATTAGATTTCAAAATATAAAAATGAAAAGCATCGCCTTATTTATAGAGAAATTGAAGCTGTGGCTTTTATTAATCGATCGGTAGTATAAGTCGTGCACAAACCTTGAGGTTTTTAAAGAACATTCGAATAGGAATAAAAACATGTCGTGGTACGTCGCGCGGCGTGTGTTTTAACGGTACTAGACTAGATAGATCATCCATGAATCCAAATAAAACAAATAAAAATATTTTTTGTTGCGTTGCATTTCGATGCAATTTTCCGGTTCGGAGGTGTGAAGGTATGTAAAAATATCATCGACCTACTACATAGAAACACAAAGAAAGAATAAAAATGTAACACACATTAAGTTAGTTGTCGTTGTGTAGGCATACCGTCAAAGGATTTTGAATGTTTGTTAATTTATTAGAGACATGATAATACAATTACCTTGATTGACCTACTCTAACCCGAGAAAACTGGATAATTAACACAGAGGGAATATGCTCGCTGTAGTTCTGTACCAGTTGATAGGTTCTAGCTAGGCTATCGGAAACTTTATAAAAACTATCTTAATGTTTTTGTTGAAATTTTTAAGAAATTACAAAAAAAGTCATTATTCATCTAGTTGTTAATAAATAACCGTGTAAAGTTCAAAAATTTATGAAAAAAAGTGTCATAGTGTGTGTCTTAGTTTGTTACTTATATCCGGGTTTTCGGTATGTCGTTTATTGTATTTGCTATTTTGACATATACCTAACCTTAAATTTGATAAATAAAAGTCGTATTCACCTAAATTCGAAAAGGCTATGAAATTAATAATTACCAGCTTCTTTTTCTAACTGGAAATACTTGAGAACTTCCAAAATGTTGATGTTTTTCCGTGTATCGAGGCATATTTTTGTATTATTTAAATAAATAAAACAATAAGATCAATATTCACTTGTCATAAATAATAATTGACCGTAAACAACAAAGTACAGACGTGACAAGAACTGTTAGTGGGACAGAAGTGGGACAGAAGAAAAATACTTAAGTCACATTGCCGCTAGGAAAGGTATGTATGCATTCTATATTGAATGTTGTAATTTCTCCTGATTGATAGGTCGCGCTTGCGCGCAATATAAACATCAACTAACCTAACTCCTATTTCAGCAATTACATTTAATATCGATGAACGATCTTAAGGTTCTATTTTATTAAGAGAGGCATGTACTGTACAGCACTGAAAAAATGGTCGCGTTTATCCCAACAAAGTTGATCAGGTAGCGATTTTTAGAGTCATCCATCAGTTCGTAATTCTGCTGAACGTATCTAGTTCATCCGAGGTTCATCCATTCAGCTCTCGTCATTCTTCCAGCGTCGGATGAACTAGATACGCCCACAAATATTCTTCTCTCTCTTTCAAGCAATTTTTCTTGTCGTACTT
>CAJUYI010007809.1:0-11677 GCA_910591695.1 Galerucella pusilla
TCATATAAATTATGTAAATTGTAATTTTTAGTTTTAATTACACCTCTTTTTAGCAATCAAAAATTTACAATTCATTTCTAACAGTTTTTCTTTAAAATTCAAATAGACTCACTAATGAAGGACGAACCTTCAAAGTCCGTCTGAAATTATCAAAGTTAAAGTGAATAAATTTATTTAATAAAATTTCTATATCGTCAGCCCTCGCATTTCCATTACTCCACATTATATAAGCCAACCTAGATACGAGGTGACAATTTATCTCGCTAAAAGCTTTACGCGAGCAACAAAAAATAACATAAAACTTTTTTCAAAACTGTCAAACTGAATTAAAACTATATAATAGATGTATCAACTTACTCAGATAAATTTTTTTGTGTTCTTTAAACTTTTTTGTAACTCACAAGTTTGAAGTTATCACTAACAATAGTGCGTGGAATCTTTTACAGCTTAGAATTGTTTTGGGCTATGGCCAATCCTATCAGTGTGTAGAGTTATAAAATTAGAATTTTCGCAATAAAGATGTGGTGAGCTAGTTAGGTGAGTTTCGATTTGGGAATGCAGTGAGAAACTTCTCAAATAGTGGACAACAGAATGATGGAAACTTTTAGTAGATAGAGAGGAAAATTTGAATAAAAATACAGGGCACAGACTTGAGATATCTACTTAGATTTTTTTTTATTTTCAATTAATATATTTAAGACAATGTTTAACGTGGTTTTTAATAATAAAAAAGTTTATTTTCAAAAATCATATTGACATAGGTACAACGTGCTCTAACATGCATATAACTTTTAATTCTTCCTTATTATCACTTCCATAGATTTTTAACAATTATATAGATTGTTTCTTACCTAAAAATGTTTTAAAAATTATTTCAAAATTTAATAATTCAGCCATTCTATGCAAATATTTAATGTATTAATATTTTTTACGTTGAAAATGGCCATTATATCGAAATTTGTGGGAAAAAATTCCAAAATTTCTATATGAGACATTAATTCCAATTTATTTGAAACACTTACACGTAGTTGTCGTAAAGAGTGCTGAGTAGGTATGTACTCTAATAAATGCGATGGCCAATAATGCGGATACCAATTACGATATCTCTCAGGAGCGTTATAAAGATCTTTATTATCCAAAGTAGAATAATCTAAGTAAAATTTAGTAGCAGGTGCTAATAAATACTGATATCTACTGCCGTATTCTGTATCGTAACGCAATTGAAGCATTTTCCTGGAAAATTAAACGAAATAGTATATTACATAACGTGTGCGGAAAGTGACATTTTTCACACGAGTGGGAAATATTGTAGCACGAGGCATGAGCCGAGTGCGACAATCACACCAGTAATGTAATCATCTTGAAAGGTATTCATGATAATAATTTCTATAATTATCCAACCAATTAATAATTGTAATAACCTACCTATATTATATAGTTGAACTACTTGAATTTTTGTCACTATTGATAGTTATTGTTAATTTTGAAATCAATTATGTTGACTTTAATTGTAACATTTTGTGGATTAACATGTCAGATGTTGATTACACATTATTTGGTGAAATTATCACTTGATCGTAGGAAAAATACTGTACATTACTCGTGCGTAAGTGATTTTTCACACTAATGTGATTGTCGCACTCGGCTTATGCCTCGTGCTACAATATTTCCCACTCGTGTGGAAAATGTCACTTTCCGCACACGTTATGTAATATACTATTACGAAATATTTTTACGTGAATTAGAAAAGATTGTCACATCTTATAATTGAATAAGGATAATTCATTATAAAACACCCTGTATAGTAAAAGTAAAGTGGAAAGATTATTTAAAAAAAACTGCTTCTAAAGTGTACTGATTAATATTTGTTATTATTGTTGGTATTAATACTAATTTTATTGTCATTGAGACATTTTGTTCAATGCAAGATGTGTCTACCTATTTTTAAATACTATCGGTTTTTCTTGCTTACTTACGTATATTTTCCTGATAGATTTGCTTAGCACAGGTCACTCAATTTTTGTTAGACGAAAGGTATATGCGGCGATTATATATTTTTCAATACTGGAGTGTTGCCAATTTCATCTTAGCATTCCTTACACGTATTTTGTAAATTAACCTGAATATTTCAACGATTGTCAATACAAACGTTCAATGGCCATGATAACTATTCCTATTTATAACCAAAAGACACTGTTTTGAACGGGCGTAGATAAATTGCGCACAGTGGTCAAATTGTATCCCTTGTCAATAAAAATATCAGAAAATAAGAAATAGAAAACAAAAAAAAACAAGAAAACCCACGCCCAAACCCGATTAATCGAAGTGCAAATGCAAAAACTAAACTGATCTATGTACCTACGGCTCAAATTGTTATCGTAAAGTCATTAGGGGATAATCCTTTGAATCTCTGGTAACTTTAAAAATTCATGGAATCGGTAGAAAGTTGTAGACCCTCTTTAGGGTCTCTTGTGCGCAATTTACCTATGAAAAAGAAACATTTTGGGTATACCTGGCTACAAACTGACCCGTTTTGAACGAAATTTTCATCTTCCCGCGCATAACGTCACATTCGACAATAATAGAGATGGGATTGTCTTACATACAAGGAACGTTCAGTAAAAAATTGCGATTTATTGATAATAATTTTAATTCTCAACTAAATACATTCAAAATAACATAAAATTAATATATTATTTATCCAATATACCATTTGACATCTCATGAATTAAGACTGTATAAATTATTTTTAACCTGTAAAAAATATTAGTAATTATTACATATTTCACTGAAAGTGAGTCTTAAGTATGGGACGACTAAATAATTACCCTTAATTTTCTTAAATTGTACTCAGTAGGCCATACGTTTGACATATGTGAAGGCCAGTATGGCTGTATCCAGTAGTATGGCTTCAAAGACCAATATAATCCTCTATTATCATCATAATAATGTCTAGATTCCGGATAGTACATTACTTTACTACCATATAAATAATCGTACTTCAGTTTCAACATGTTAACTTTCAGTTCTAAAATATAATTTTAAAAAAATTGGTAATTATACAGGGTGATTCATTACTAACTGGAAATAATTTAATAGTAGAATCCTGACTTCAAATTATGAAGATTCAACCCAAAACATCTAAATAAAATGTAAGGGCTTACTTAGTTACAGGGTGTTTTGTTTAAAAATTTAAAAACTAATTGTGCTCAGTACTTTAAAACTGTTCTATGTTCTATTTTCAATTAAAAAATGTACTCGTTTATTTCGGCCCACAGTGTATAGTAAAGTCTTAACTAGATAAAAGTTGAGCAGCAAAATAAAAGAAAATAAAATTGGGTGAATCGCATCAGTGAAATATTCTTGAAAAAAAAATTAAATACTTATATATATATAGTTTTAAATTATTTCATAGTTACCTTCAAAAAAAACTTGTTTTCACAATCACTTCTAGTTGTTATTTGAGGTAAATTTTGATGTGGGATAAAAGATAAACGTCATAGAATTGTCTCCAAAAATTTTAATGGTTGCCAAAAATTAAAATTAATTTCACAAAAATAAATTTTAGAGACCAAAATGATGTTCTGGCTTGGCATAACTTCAGATGCATGTAATGTCTTACTAATAGACTTTTATTTTTATTTATAATAAATATAATCAAACAATGTAAATAAATATTATTTATTTTAAAATAAACATTATAAAAATAATATTTTAAATATAATTTTTTTATTCTATTTTATTTTACGGTAAAATTGAATCGGTCCAATACAAATTGTTGCTTACCTAGAACAAAATATTATTGATTAATTTCACAATATTAAATAAAAATATGCCTATTTTTTTTCAATTCTCTTAAATTAAATTACTCAGCTACATTTATCTTGCAGCTTCCTGCAAGGGAACACCTTCAAATCAGTAGCTGCATGTTTATAACTGTAGAATCTCCTGAAAACATTCTTACTTACCCTAACTGAAGAAAAAGCCCTTTCACTAGGAACATCCCTTAAATAATGCCAGTACGAATCGTAACTCGGCCAGTATTGCGGATACCATTCCCTCCCTTTAACCCTCCAGTCTTCATGGAAAGATAAGGGTCGATAAATTTTGTAGTGATAAAAAAATTTCGCGTCGGGCCAGAATGAATATTCGTAGCCAGATATCGGATTTCTAAGATAAGTGAGCATCTTTCTGTAAATAATTAATAAATATAAAAATAAATAAATTATTAAAAAAAAAAAATTTATCTTACCGATTTTTTTTTAACTCAAAAATTAGACTATCACAGTTTTATTTGCGGTAGGAGTGTCTCTTGCAATAGTACAAATTTTTCTGCGCTCACCTGAATCATCCGAAAGTTTTTAAACAATGTCTTATTGGGAGCAATCCAATTTTTCGAGGCACTTTATTTACATGACACACGGTGTATTTGTAGAACAAATTGGGCCTTCACGTTGGCACACTGTCTTTACCTAAGTATTTATTTATTTCGGACGTTATTAATTTAATGACTCACTTTGTTTTTTTTATTTATTTATATTCTCATTTGTTTATTTTTAGATATATTGTCGGTATATACCCACACTTGCACACGCTTGGAATTTATCTAACAAAAAACTTCCGACCGGTAAAAAATCAAAAAAATATTTATAGTGCACTAATTTCCGTCAAATCTTCTTATTTTTCGCTCCGACTTGGCAACATCGCAATTTGTGGGTCACCCACTATAACTCAAAATATTTTACAAATCTGTATCTGCCCAAATACAACTTTTTTTGAAACGTTCCTTTGTATATTCTATCCTAAGTAAGTTTTTGCTCTTTCACACACTAATGGGCCACCCTGTATATGAATAATTTGAATACAAAGTTAGTTTATCAACCTCATAAATAAAATTTAACTTTTTTGTTTAATGTATATTGCAATAATTGTGCAATGTAAACGATAGCCAATAGTTGCAAGCAAGACCTTGCAAGATCAAATAGAGGAGTTCACTTCAATAACTTGAATACAAGCAAACTTTTCCAGCAATTTTGTATTTTTAATTATTATTTTCCATAAAAAAAACTGATGATATACACCTGATACAAACAAATACAAAATTCGAATGATATATTTCATTAGGTACTCACTCGCAAATTATCGATTCTATTTTCGAGTTCGCTAAAATCGTAGTCCAAATTCCTAACGTAAGGTAAATAAGACGACCAATAGTAACTAGGCCAATCGGTGTTCGAATAGTAGTTCCTTAGATATCTACTAAGATAGGTCCTGTACAACGGCCAATTTGAGTAGGATAACTTCGGTAAATAGGAAGTTGAAGGTGTAGTGTAGTAGTGGTAGTAGTAGTCAGATCCTGTTATTGGGTAACTTACGTAGTAAGTCCGCTGTAATAAAAGAGGATATATACTACATTTTTGGAAGGAATACCAGTGGCGTATCTACGTCACTGGTAGTAGGGAGGAATATGTAGTTATAATACTATAGGTCAGACGATAGGGGTAACAACTACAAGTAATTAGCTGATTTTTTTTCATAGGTACCTATGTAGATTAATATAAAAAAAAGTTTACCAGTCTATCGATTTCCCAAATTAGAAAAAAAATCAAAAAACTTTTTTTTTTCGAAATTCTTCAATATTCCACGCTGGGAGGAAGGTGAAGAAAAATAAAAAATACCTGCGTGTAGGAGGATGGTTTTGCAACAAAAAAGGTTCCCGGCGTTTCTTTCGTCCGAGCAATGGTTTGTCTGGAAAAAATTCGGTAAACTAAGTATGTGTTCCGCATCCGCGCGACTCTATTTTCTTAAGCGTGGCGGAGTACATTATAAACTATTGTACAGTTATAATGTAGATTATAAATAATTGTAATAGGGAGTTTTGAAGAGGAAAGTGTCGGCTTTAAGATGGCATTTTTTTGTCATAGCACATAATCATTTTTAGCAAATTACTCATATATTAAATAAATATTATATTCTAATAAAAAGCCAAGTATCTCAATAAAAAATATATTATATAATAAGGTGGCATTGGAACAATTTTTCGAATTTACGGATAATTAATTTTTCCAAATTACGAAATACGGCACTTTTCATTATTTTCTAAATCTAAGGAATCTTCAATTTACAAGAAAATATATACAGTGTGGAAACCACTTATTTTAGAAAATTATAAAAAATGCCGATACACGTCAACTTTTGAATTGACCTGTGCGTTATGTAAACATAAATTTAAATGTACAGGGTGATTCACGCAAGTATGCCAAAGTCGGTGTTGTTTTTTTTTAATGAAACACCCTGTATATTTGCATATTTTTGAAATCCTCTTAATGAACCGATTCCAACAAACTAAATAATGTATGGTCAATTATGAATTATACAGGGTGAAATTTTAAAATTAATAATTTGTTACACTTGAAATATTGGTACTTTTTCAAATTAGCTAAATATGGATTTATCAAAAATCTAAACTAACTAATTATTAGACGTATTTGTATATTAAACAAAACCTGCGAAGCCCATGAATTTTATCATAAATACCTAAAAATTGCCTAAAAACGCCAATAATTAGACAAAATCGGTAAATAATGTGGATTGTTTTCTATTCTGTCAGTTGTTGATGTGTTGACAGTTTATACTGAAAAAGTAAAATCTTTGTCATACACTCTTTCCTTGTCGACATAACAAGGAAATATTTAACTGAGACTCACCGAATTGAGATTTTAATGATGATCGGGTACGGGGATAACTGCAGAAGTCAAGTTGAAGTGGCAAACTTATTTAATCACAGGTATCCCGAATTGCCTAATATTTCACAAAGTACTGTGTCTAAAATTCATGCACAATTCAGAGAACTTGGACATGTCAAACCATTGAAAAGTAAACCACACTTCGTTGAAGATGATGTGAAAGTGGATATTTTGTTAAGTGTCGAAGAGAATCCAACTTCAAGTACACGTCAAATTGCCCGTGAAAATAATGTTAGTCATACAACTGTTCTAAGATGTCTTCATAAAGAAAAACTTTATCCCTACAAATTAACTTTTGTGCAGGGGTTAACAGAAGACGATCCAGATCGTAGAATTGTTAGATTGATGAATAAGCTGAACAGAAATGAGATAGCTCTTAGTACCATTCGTTTTTCTGACGAATCAACATTCAGATTGAATGGAGAGGTAAACCGACAGAACTGTAGATATTGGTTAGCAGAGAATCCTAATTGGATGCGTGAGACACATACTTAGTACCCTCAAAAGGTGAACGTTTGGGCCGGTATCATAGGCGATCATATTATTGGTCCTATATTTATAGATGGAAATTTGACAGGTGAAAAATATTCAAATATGCTTAGAAATGATGTTATTCCTACGGTGGCAAACTTATATCCCAACGCAATAGATCCTAGCTTACCGAATGAAAATGTTTGGTTCCAGCAAGACGGGGCAACACCCCATTATGCTTTAATGGTAAGAACTTATTTAGATGAAATCTTCCCCAATAAATGGATTGGACGAAGAGGTACTATTGAGTGGCCAGCTAGATCGCCAGACCTTACACCGTTAGATTTTTTTCTATGGGGTTATCTCAAGAACAAAGTAGATGCAACACAACCAACTAGCATTGTAGACCTCAAAGACAGGATAACTACAGAAATACGGAATATTTCACCTCAAACTTTAAACAAAGTTAAGGAGGAGTTCTATAGGAGACTGTGCTATTGTCAATAACTAGGTGGAGAACATTTTGAGCATTTATTTTAATGTATTAAAATCAAATACATCAGGTATTTTATGTATGTGTTTAATAACTGTAAAAATAAAAATTTCACCCTGTATAATTCATAATTGACCATATATAATAATTGACCCATATAATTTTTTTCATACCTTTTTCCAATAAAAATATGTAAATATTTTATTTATTATTTACAAACTTGACTCTCGCCAAAGATTGAAAAAAAATTCTGATTGAATATTTATATTTTTCTCCGCCGTGCAGCAGAGTCGCGCGGATGCGGAACACATACTTATTTTACCGAATTTTTTCCGGACAAACCATTGATCGGACGAAAAAAACGCAAGAGACCTTTTTTATTGCAAAACACTTTCCCTGCACGGTGATATTTTCTATTCTTCTCCACCTTCCTCCCAGCGCGAAATATTGGAAAATTTCGAAAAAAAAAGTTTTTTGATTTTTTTTTCTAACTTGAGAAATCGATAGACTGGTAAACTTTTTTTTATATTATTCTACATACTTTAGGGTACTTTTAAAAAAAATCAGTACGCTAAATACTTGTACTTTTTGTCTAAAATGACCCATACCGACTGGCCTCCTAGCGGTATCTGCTTTTCTTGTTGAAATATTCATTGATAACTTCAGTTTTTTCGATAAAAAAATACACCTGGGGGTGATGTTGGGTAGAAAAAGGATTTTTTAATTGATTTAATGTGAAATTTTACTAGAAATTTTTGTGGCTTTTTTTTTATCTTGCTCTGGGAGGAAAAAATCATTTTTTTACAAAAAATGTAGAAACTTTACGTAATTATAATGGATCTAACATCTCTAAATGTATCGTTAATTTTTGTCCAAGTAACTTTTCTTGCGATTTTGGTCGTCGAGGTTTTTATTGATGCTTTATCACCAAACGTCGAGTTGAAAAAAATCAATCAAAAGTTATCAATGAATATTTTTTCTTAATAAAATAACAATAAATATATTAATAGGCGTCTTAAAGTCTATGTTATTATATGACCATGAAATAAGCAAGTGATTTTGAACTTAGTGAATGATTGCTTGCCTATGCCTTTGGCGTCGAAGAAATATTTCTTTTATAGAAATTGCCATTTTTGTATTTAAAAAAATTCATCTCGACCAAAAAAAAATGTTACCCCTACTTAATTCAACGTTAAGCAATGAAACATCATTAAAAACCTCCAATAATTGTGTATTGATCTTTAAGGAAACCATTTTCAAGAACAGTTCAAGATAAATATATTTATTTTATGTCAAAGTGTGTATAACGCAGCGTATCGTGTTTGGTTTCGTTCTCCTGTGTAAATTAAGGACTAAAGGACGTATTCCTGACAAGGGATAAAACTTATTTCTTGTAGCATGTTATTTTATAATCTAAAATTGACGTATTTCTGGGTAAAGATACTAAATACAAAATAACTTCTAATTTCTCCCTTCCCTATTTATACAGGGTGTTTCATTGGGAGTGGGCCTAACTTTAACTGTAAATGGTGCTTCCAAAAACCTATATTCAATGTTTCTTCTGCACTTTATAACCGAGATACAGGGTGGTTTATAGATGTATCCTATTTCTTTTGAACCTCATAACTTTGGAGTTACCCTGTAGATTATTTTGAAATTTGGTACACGTAATAACCATTACCTGGAAACTCTATCAAAAGCATCTCCAACAAGATAATGCAGGTCTGGCTTGACAAAAAAATTTCAAAACTCGTCTTTCCTAAAAACAACACCCTTTATATAGACTTTTTTTAAAATTGCTCTTTATAATTGGAAAGAGTATAAAAAAATCGAATCTACATATTTCTTTTTCATTTTTCCGCAGACAATTTTACTACCAAAAATTTACCGTCAAAGTTATGATTTATACACGTTTTGGGGGTTAAAATTGGTATCGGAGAGATTTTTTTTTTAATTTCTAGCTTCAAATGTAATCTATTTAATGCATCTAAAGAAGCATCCTAGAAATTCAATTGAATTTGTATGTTTACGAGTACAGACCGCTGAATAATGTGATTACAGGGCCGTACTTAGAAATACTCATCCTATATATATATACTTCGAACACCCTGTATAAAGGATATGTATCTGGAAACTGAGCAATTCTACTTTCAAAATAACAAAAGTAAAATACGAGAAATAAATTTATCCTTCAAAAAACGGAGAGATTTTTATGAATTTTATTAATTGACTGAGTTAGGCCCTTTCCCAATGAAACACCCTGTATAACCCTCTGTGATTTCTTGTAGTTTTTCGAAATAGAAATTTCGCTTTGTGTTTGCACGGAAATTCCTTTATTAATGTGGCCTATTATAAAAAGAGGCACCGAGCTTATTAATCTATATTATTATAAAGAAAAAGCCCTTAGGAAACTCAAGTTCTCAACATTAACTACCTTTTTAAACAACTAAAAATTGAAAAATAAATATATCCCGAGTTGGATCTCGAGCTGCGTCTATTGTAACAAAAGAGAGAAAAAAATCTTCTCAAGTTATAAATATAAATTAGGTAGGTATGTTTATAGAAGCATTTTTTAATACCTCAACTTTTATGGAGCAGTGTCTATGCATAATCCTGAAAAGTATTGTAAGTAAAATCATTTGATTAGAAATTTCATCGGGAAATTTATTAATTTTTATAGAAAATTATACTTACTCTTAGATATTATTTGTGGTACTAGATTAAGAATTACAATATTTTTATAATATATACAGGGTGTTTCAAAAAAAGGTAACACCGTCTCTAGGATAGGTAAAAAACTGAAAAATAATTGGGGTTTGCTTAGTAAAATTTTTTTCTAACGCCATCCGTTTTCAAGATAAAGGGCGTTGAAGAAAATGAAAAATTACACATTTCTTACGATTTTGCCGAAACTACTGGCACCATTGCAATGAAATTTTATACGAATATGTTTTGGAAGCTGATATATCCCATGAATTTGTTTTTATATCTAACTCTCATAGAGGGCGCTAGTTACACGATTCATACAACGTATTATTCAACATAACTTTTTTAAGGGTAGAACTATTAGTCAAAACTCCAAGTGAACATAAACATCGTTTAATTTTACACCAAAAAGGTACTCTTGGTAAAACTCGATATTATGTACCGTTTTCGGAATATTTTGATTTGAAAATTATGAAGTAATAATCGCTCCTGGTATAAACGAATGATAAAGTTCGCTTTTCTCTAAGTTTGCCATGTAAAATTGACATTTATTGATTGTTATGACAATAAGTCAACAATAAATAGAGTTTTGAAACCTTGTTATTTGTAAAATTAGATATTGTTAAACAAAATGTACTCAAATGTTGAATACACCGACATGTTATTAACTTTAGGCGAGTGTTTAGGAAACTCTAGTGCAGCTTTTACGCGTTATGCAGAAAAGTTTCCTAGAAGAAACTTACCAAGTAAAAAAACATTTAGAGGAGTTGAACGACGTTGTCGAGAAACTGGGAATGTAAGACCAAAGAAAATAAATTCAGGTAGACCAAGAACAACAAGAACAATTAATAAAGAAAATATTATTTTAAATTTAGTTGATCAAAATCCAACATTAAGTGTAAGGAATATGGCAAGACAAACAAATACATCTTCTTCAACTACTTGGCGGATACTTAAAGAGCAGCAGCTACATCCTTACCATTACAGACAAGTTCAAGAACTCTTGCCGAACGATCTACCGGTTAGAGTCGATTTTTGTGAAACATTGCGAGAAAGGACAGCCCTCAATCCAAATTTTTGTAAATGTATTCTTTTTACGGACGAGGCCACCTTTACGCGACAAGGTATGTTTAACTCCCATAACGCACACTACTGGTGTGATGAGAATCCACAAGCCAAAAGGGTATCACATTACCAACACTCATTTAAAGTTAATGTTTGGGCAGCAACTTTAGGTAACAGATTAATAGGTTATCATATT
>CAJUYI010007810.1:0-11676 GCA_910591695.1 Galerucella pusilla
GTGTCAGGGTGTTTAAAGTGTTTCATAACCACTTTGTATCCATCTCCGCCTTTTTAATGCTAGAATATCTGCTTTTGAATTGGCAAGGAGTGTGGCGGGCACGATTTTCTAAGCGCATGTCCTGTATATTCTTTGGCATTACTTACTTTCAGGTAACTGGCTATTTCAAATGGCATTGTCCCAATAGTTCGGTGTCCCACGTTTTGTGTGCACACTTTCCACCTTGCTATCTAACAAATAATCGACAACTTATGATTGAATTTGACAACTGCTAACAATTTATATTCATACTGACGTTTAATTGTGTAGGATAAAATAGCTATTTGTATAGCAAGGGAGCAGATTGCTACTTTTCCTCCCGAGGATGAAGTTTTTAATCATTCAAGGGAGGAAAAGGCATTTTACTCTCAAGTTATACATATGATTTTTCCGCCTCTCCCAAATTCGCTCGATTCACTCATTTTTTAGATATTATTTTATATTTTGTTGATGAATTATAGAGTACCTAACCGTAGAGTACATATGGTGTACTCTGTGACCTAACTCACTTTGAAACTGTTAATTTGTCAATGGACCATATCATGCTATATAATATTTCTGTCCTAAATTCGAGAACCGGATGTATCTATGAATTGAATGTAAAAATCGTTAAATTAAAATAACAATTTACTGATTTCTACTATTTTGCAAAAAACAGGGTGTTCTATAAATAGACGGTAAAATTTATACTTATACAATATTATATAGTATAGGTCGTCAATGCCGTATAAGTTATTCCATTGATGACGTACCATGACGTCACTTTGACTTTTCTGCCCCAGGGAGGAAAAGTACGCCTTTATACTTCCTACAATGAGGCCAGGAAATGCATACTTTGGATAGAGGTAGGCCGAAATAGTATATTGTATACCTAGGCCGTAAAGTGGCATTTTTCAGGCCAAAAGAAGATATGGATATGACCACTTCTTGAGGCCTGGAAAAGTGTTAAGACAATCAAATGAGTTGAATGATTATTAGTCAATTCTGAGATATAAAAATGTCAATGTCAAATAATATAATTGTAAGTTGTCTTTAAAAAGAAATAAAGCTTGTTTGCTTTCATCGTTTTTCAATAAAATATAAAGAATTACTCCTATAGAACACTGCTCAACTTAACAGGTTATGGACCCAGAATAACCAAACACACATAGAAGGTTTGATGCACTAAGAACATTTGTAAGAGGCGGCACAAAATGGAGGAATAAATGGCAGGTATAAGCAATGAGAACATTGGAATAAAACCATTTGATGGTAAAGACTACGATCATTGGAAATTTCGAATGTAAATTATACCAGATCAAAATAACGTAAAAATCTGTATCGAAAAAGAAGATGAACAATCCAATGAAGCATTCAAGAAACTCGACAAACAATGCAAATCAATAATTGTGCAGTGCATTTCAAACTCGCATCTTGAGTACGTGAAAGACAAAAAAACTGCGTTTCAAATGTGGAAAGCACTAGGTCAGTTTTTCAAAGAAAAAGCATAGCTATCCAATTATATTTGAGAAAAAAACTGCTCACTATGAAACAAGTAGCAAGGGATTCACTCGTATCCCATTTCATAAAATTTGGAGAAACTATAAGAGAACTCAAGTCTGTAGGTGCTACTCTTGAGGAAACAGACGTAGTGTGCCACCTTCTTCTGACGTTACCACGAAGTTATGATACAATCGTAACTGCATTAGAAAATTTGGACTCTTCATGATTGAAATTAGATTTTGTTGACGCTTGTTTGTGACGAAGTTATTAGATCATGAAATAAAGAAAACTGGTACACAAAAAAACAACCATTTATACATGCCAGTGGCTTATACAAGCAATTATAAACAAAATTACACTCATAAAAGAGGTCAACATGTTAATGCAAAGAAATTTAATCAAAAAACATGTTAAAATAATGGAAAAAAGGATGTTATATGTCATAATTGCAGAGAACCGGGACATACAAAGAACCAATGTTGGTTTAAAAAGAAAGTGAATCAGACAATGGAGAGAGGAACAAAGAAAAGTAAAAGCATGGCTTGAATAGATGAGGCTTTTACTTGATGTAGATCCATAGTAAGTTATGAAATCAAACAATTTTATTTTGTTAAATCTACATTGTATTTGAACATAAAGTGACGCGTTTCGCTAACACAGGAGCTTTATCAAACGAATGTTTTCATTTACAAAAATGATAAACTCTTTGCTAAGGGAATTGGAAACAAAAATTCATATATCCTGGAATTTGAATCAAACAAAATGGAAGCTAGCTTATGTGAAAACAATACTAATCTCAACACAGTAGGTTAGGTCACTTATCTAAAAATAATATGTTAAAACTCTCTCAAATAGCCGAAGGCTTGAATTTAAATAAAATTCCACTTGATAACGATAAATGTGAAATATGTATACAGAGCAAAAGTATGAGGTTACCTTCTCAAACAAAAAATAATAAGAGAAGTGAAAGAGTACTTGAATTAGTACACAGTCATGTTTGTGGTCCAATTACCGCTTCCACTTTTGACTAAAAAAATTACCTTGTATCATTTATAGATGATTATACACATGTTGCTATGGTTAACTTATTTGAAAGAAAAAGTGAGTTTTCACAATGTTTTAAAAGATTTGAGGCATTGCTTATCAGTCAATTCGATAAGAAAATTCATTCTCTTTGTAGCGATAATGGTGGTGAATATTGTTCACAACAATTTTCATGTTTTTGCAGTGCCAACGGTATCAAACAGTGTTAGAAAAAGCTACGGCAATGATTCTAGAGTCAAAACTATCGAAGTGAATGTGGGGTGAAGCAGTGCTTTGTGGTACATACATCATAAATCGGATAACAAAACTCCAGCCGAAGTTTTCTTTGGAAAGAAGCCTAATCTGGAAAATTCAAAAATATTTGGAAGTTAAGCCTATAGCCACATTCCAAAAAAAATTAAAAATTTGAGTTTAAGGCTGATACTACTATTATGGTAGGGTACACACATAATGGCTATCGCTTGTGGAATCCATTTAAAATGAAAATAGTCGTCGGTAGGAATGCAATATTCAATGAAAAGAAAAATATTCATAATGTTGAAAGTTGCTTTTTAGAAACTAAGAAGGAAGTACAAAAAGGAAATGCTGAATCAATAAAAACGGTACCAGAAGAAATTGAAGAGATTGAACTTGATGGAAATATGACTAAAGGAGATGAAGACAATGGAGAAACTTACAGAAAAAGTACTAGAAAAAAACAAAAAACACAATACTTGAATGACTACCTAGATGAACATGAAATAGAACATTTAGAATTAAATGCTGAAGCATATGTAGATGACGTACCAAGAAGTTTTGAAGAAGTACAGGGTTGGTCAAAAAAGGTACTTTTCTCGCCTCTTTGAAGCTGGTGGAATTGAGCTTTCTTATAGTGTAGGATAAAAATGATAGTCCTATCATTTGCTTTGCCCATGGAGTGTGAAGTAGTTTTGCATTGAGTATTATACTCGAATATTTGAATTCCTGGCTTACTTTTCATGCTATTTACCCTTGGACATTCTTTCCTACACCATTTCTCTACGGTTTCCAGAGCTTGTTGCATTAGCTTCGACATTACATTAGAATGTTAGGATTCTGGTATCGCACAGTAACAGCATCTTTTGCCACTTTAAATGCCGTCTGTTGCCATTTGCCATTTTTTAGTCTTAGTGTCATTTTATTTTGTTGCTAATTAGGTGCTTCCCTGACTGCAAGTCGAAATATGCTGTACTGATGATAAATAAACCATATAAATAGACTAGTAAATTCTCAAACAATTATATATTATTTAAATTAAAGTTATTGACACTAAAGCAATCGGCAATATATGAATGGGAACAAAGTTGAATGTTTATTATTAAATGGATAAAACTTTTGTATTAGCATCTAGTTCTCCAAGGCTAGGTCGTCGAGGGTAAAGAATAATGCCATATGTTAACTTGACCAATGTAAGCTTATTGATAATTGTGTGAGGTTTTCTATAAATCCTAATATGAGGCAAGCAATGAGTATTGCTTGACCATTGACACCAGTGGCGGTTCGTCAAGGTGGGCAAGGTGAGCAATGCCCACCCTGTAAGAATTCAAAAACTTATGAACCAAAATCACTCTCCTGTATTTTTTATGGAACTGCTCCCTCTCCCGCTGTGAGCACTAACCAATACGACTGAACTGGATATCTCACTGAATATTACTTTAAATCTTACTGGCGTTTTTACTTGGAATGTGGAAGCTCGTGTAGATTTGTTGAAAAACCGAGTGTATTTCACTGCTAAGCAGCTTGGCTGACGTTCAAATTTTAACAGAGTGAATAACTGTATTAAGTTTTTGTTTTTGTGGAATTAGGAAAATGGCAAGTTTAAGTGTGAGAGTTAGTGTTCAGCAAAAGAGACATCGGATATTGATTTCTTGTTGAAGCATAAATTTCATAACCTCAATTGGGACGATAAATTTTTCATTAATGAAGTAATACCACGTTCAAATATTGAGAACTTTTTTAAACGAAAGTATATGTAGTATAGACTACTTTCCCAGATTTGTGAGAAGATTCCGTTCGACCTTACGATGCAGCTTGCAAGCATAGCCTGGAGCACGTGAAATGCAACAGTTTTTCGTCCATAACTTTTTTAGATTCGATTGTACAAAAAAATTGTGGGTAATTTTATAGCTTATAAGAAGACGTTATGCAATATTTGTAAAAAAAAAATTTCGAAAAATTGAAAAAAAAATATAGTCTGGCACCTGAAAACGTTGATGTTCTCAGATTTTGGAAATTAGAAATGGCGGCCCTACAAAATTTCAATATATGTATATTTTTTTCAATGTCTCATTTCATAAACATCAACGCTATCGATACGCGGTTTACTGCAATCGATAGAATAGAAGTTGTAGTCTTACGAATAGTAGCAAATTTTTTTTATTCCTTCACATTATTTGTTAAGAATTCATCTAAAAAAATTTTCTCCTCCCCGTTTTTCTTAAATTTGACAATGATTCATTCATTCATATTTTGGAAATGTTTGTCTCCAAAAACCACGTATTTGGAAAAAAAATTCAGATTCAGAAGCGGAGAAAGCAGTGCTCAAAGTTCAATGGCCATTGACAAAAAAATTTCGATTTTCTGATCGACTCGTCGAATTGTTCAATAAAAACTCTAAATACTCTCATTTTTTCATTCACGTACTCTCAATGAGTAAATAAAAAACAGTCGACTCAAAGTGTGAACTGAGGAAGGCAGTAGCGGCAGGGTGTATGAATTAAATATCATGCGCAGCTGAACGGAGTTTTCTAGTTCTCATTCGGTTTCATAGGACTTAAAAATCTCATTACACTTTTTCTGCATTATTATTATGATATGTGCAGGTGAGCCTTGTCCTGGACAACTCAAGCCAGGGTTCCGACACTGAGGCCACTGGCGGGCCCATTGTGCCAATCCTGCTACCTAGTCATCCATGAAGCCGAGCTCTTCAATAAGGGCCACAACCTTTTTCAGTGGATGCCTGCTTGTGTCTCCAGGAGCCATGACAGTGACTCCGAAGATTCGCCTGCGTAATACAGCCCAGTGTGGACACTCTAAGAGAACATGAACTGACGTTTCATCAGTCATGCCGCAACCCCTACATAGGGAACTTTCCTCTACTCCTAGATTGTAGAGGTGCTTCCTCATACAGCAGTGCCCTGTTAGGAGTCCTTCTATCTTCCTTAGCCTACTCCTTGGTAGTTCAGTGGCTGCCCTGGCGTGTCCATCAGTCCATCCCTTCAGTAGAAGTTTGGATTGTCTAGGACCCTGCAGAGCATTCCAATGAGTGAGGTGCTGATTCCTCAGCCACTTCTTCGTCTCCTTGCGTATTCTTTGTTTTGTTAGGCCCAGGGTCGGGCCCTTGCCGCAGAAAGGAGCTGGCGCCCCTTCCGCAGCCAGTGCATCCGCCATCTCGTTGCATTCAAAACCATAGTGGGCTGGAATCCATTCTAGCCGCACCACGTTCCGCCTTGCAAGATTAGCAAGTAGTTCTCGACATTCGTTAGCAAGTCCTGATTTGCTGGTATACCCACTCAGGGCTTTAATTGCTGCCTGACTGTCGGAGTATATGGTTATGCGTCGATCCACATAACCTCTGTCTAGGTTTATCTGCGCACATTCCAAGATATATATATCTCGGCCTGATATGCAGATACACTCTCACCCAATGGTACACAAACCTGTGTTCTTGGGTTCCTGGAGTAAATTCCAGCCCCTGCCATATCACCGGAGCATGAGCCATCTGTGTACCAGACGGTCCCATTAGGCGGAGTATTCCTCTCTTTTTCCCAGGACTCTCTATCCCGTATCAAGGCCCTGTATGGGGTAGCGAAGTAGTACTTACGCAGGCATTCATCAGCCGCTTGAGCCAGAACTGGAATATCTTCCAGGAGCCGGAGCTTCTTGACGTGCCTGCACTCTTCCCCTCTTCGCACGTATCCCAGCCGTTTCAAGCGCAGGAAAGCCCTCCCCGCCTCAGCCTCGATCACATGGTGAAGATGCCGAAGACCAAGGATCACCTCCATCGCAACAGTTGGTGTAGTCCTCATGCAGCCAGTTGCCCCCAAACTGACCACCCTTTGAAGGCGTGCCAGTTGCGATCTAGCCGTTGCCAAGGTTACCCTCGGCCACCAGACCAGAGCCGCATAGGCAGCATAATCACTCTATAGAACCATATGATCGTTTTGGAGGTCAGTCCCCACCTCGGACCAATGGCTCTCCTACAGGCCCAATACGTGTTTGTCACCTTGCTTAGGCGACTATCAAAATGAGCCTTCCATGTCAGTGATTTATCAAGGATCACTCCTAGATACTTCACCTGTTCAACCACCGGCAGTGGTACTCCATCAAGATTTAGACTTTCAGGTCTTATACCTCTCTTTTTACCCTGTTCAGAGCCCTTTGCATGAGGTCCCTGAGAACGGTAATGTGCCTTCCAACAGCAAGGACAACGATATCATCGGCATACCCAATCGTTAGAAAGCCCTCACCGTTTAAAAGGGTTATTAGCTCGTCAATGACTAGGTTCCACAATGTGGGCGAAAGAACACCCCCTTGCGGACATCCCCTAACGAGGATTACTTTTGCCACATGGTCTTTCCATGTGGCCTCTACTGTACGGTTGCAAAACATGGCCCCAAGCCAGTGAGTGATCATCGGCTCTATTCCATGATTTGCCGCAGCCCTACACATGGATCCTACAGGGGTGCTGTCAAACGCCCCTTGTATATCCAAGAAAGCTCTCAGGGCGATCATGCCATTTTCCAGCGCCTTCTCCACCTGAGTTACCAGTTGGTGTAAGGCACTTTCAGTTGACTTGCCACACCTAAAAGCATGTTGGTTGTTGTGCAAAGGATACCTAAGCCCAACCTTTTCCTTTTCGATCAGCCACCCTCTCCAGTGTTTTCAGCACAAAGGATGTCAGCCTTTGTGGGTCTAAAGGATTTAGCCACCGTATATGTGGTACGACCCGGCTTGGGTATGAAGACGACTTTCACCTGCCTCCACTGTTCAGGGACATACCTGCGTGCCAAACAGGCCCGAAAGATATGCACCAGAATTGTGCCAACGGCCTCCCAGCCTTGTTGAAGCAAAGCCGGGAAGATTTGGTCTTTCCCCGGAGACTTGTATGGTCTTTTAGACCGTATCGCCCAAGTACTCCGCTCGTATGTGACTATTTCTTTTGCTAGAAGATAGTCCTCTATACTATTATAATTATGTTAGGGTTCAAAGTATGATTAATATTATTTTTTTTAATTTCAATAATTTATTTTATAGTTGGTGAGTTTATTCAATTAAAAAATTTTGATTTTTTTTTTTTTTGTCAATTGAGATGACTTGCTCAAAAGTATTCTTTATTTTATTTTTAATTTCTTAAACATGAGATCTCTCTCAGGGGATTAGTTTCAAAAACGGATATTTACTCACCTAAACAAACTGGTTGCATTAACTTTCTAATTTCCTCAATTGATTTAACTTTTGATTATTTTTCAAGAAAATCTAAACAAATTTATTTTTTATAACGGAACAAACAAAAGGATCATTTATTTATAAATCTTAGAAGGTTTCATAGATGTTAAAAAAAAAACTTTCAAATATCAAAAAAAAACTTTCCAAATAAAAATATATTTTTGTGAATGTGTATCGTTCTTGAAATTCCTAATATTCTACTACCGTCAAAAGTCTGAATCTGAATGAATTCTTACAAAACCAATCTATTTTTAATTTTAAAACTACAAAAAAATATCTACATTTGTATTTGGAAAATTTATGGAAACGTTTCCTTCAAAAGGTAAGTAACTATCAAATATGTTAAGGTTATGTGAAAATACTATTGTTAAATTATACTAATTTTATTACAGAAACTTATACCTACTTAAATTGTCAAAAGAAATCACGAATAACACAAAAAAATAAAAGTTCGTTGAAATTTGATTTAAATAGTCTAAGAGCACAATTAAAAACGTCTTGGAGAAATTTATGGAATTTTTTGGACTTACAGTTCCATCATCTTCTTGGAATAAACAGAATTTTTATTATTGCGTGGAAGCCTATCTTCCACCTCTTTAAATTTGGTAAAATTTATTATTTATCTTATTTTTCGAATGCAGAGGATTTTTTTAAATCTTTTTTCTCTGACAGCTCTTGTCACCGCAATCCTTCAAAATGCATCTCCATGGTATCCACCATTTCTCCTTTCCTGAACACTCTTAGATTTATTTTTAATTTTTAATGAAAAACGACAATTCCTTTTCTGTAAATGTACCTATTCTTCACTTACGTTGGAATTTAATTTTCAAATTAACACTTCTTAAAATTAGTTTATAAATCATAGAGCTATTTACAAATTGTACATAATATGTTCTCTTCCTTCATTATTCTTAAAATTTCAATAAATGATCCCATCTTACTATTTTCTAAGTTATACTAACTAAATTTCATGAAAACTTTTTATAATATTAAATATTAAAACCAAATTATTTTAATAAAATCTTTTATTAGATATTTATCATTTGATAATATTTTTATATTTAAATGATTAAGAGTTTCTGATTCCTCACATTGAACATATCATCTCAATACATGGTCGCTGTATACCTACATATCCCATGTCAGGACACTCCCGCTCGATTCCCTCACAACCGGGGAAGTGAGTCTCCAGTAGATGCTGCAAGGTATCCACCGGGGTTTCGGTGAAAACACCCGGTGCGGCTTCCATGCAGCCTAGAGCGCTGTCCGGTGATTTCGTTAAGATCCGGCGCAGCCTTGACATTTGAGGTACCGAGACGATATCCTCACAGAAGGCCCGCCAGGCATCTCTTCGAGCCAACCTGGCCGCACTCTTGTACTCATTTCGTTTCTGACGGTATTGCTCCCAATCCATATCCGACTTTGTCTTCCTAGCCCTATTAAATAGGCGCCAGTAAGTTGCCGTAGCGAATCCAAAGACTTGTTCCACCGTTTGTGGCCCTTACCCTCCTTCCTCGTTTTTTCGGCGCAGTTTTCTTCATATGACGAGACAATAGGGTATTTGACAATTTTTTTTAAACACCATTGGAAGATTGTCTGGCCTCAGTTAAGTACTCCAATTTTTTTTCAAATTTTTTACTAAGCGGGAAAGTTGCCAAAACCAACTTTAAAAATTTTATATTTAAATAGCGCGCCAAAACGCGCTGATTTTTTATGACGTCAGTGATCTTGTCGCTCCACCTACCGCATCCCGAGCGACAAGATCACTGACCAGCCGAATCGGAACCATCGGCTCGACCTGCGGCCGCCCACCTGAGCTGGCCTATAAGAAACAAGCAAGCAGCGAGACCTCTTACGTCACAATAAACTCACATATTTTCCCGCGCTGAGTAAATATTTGAAAATTACCATTTTTGTTAAGTAAATAAAAAATCACTGGTTTAATTTATTTGTGTGAAATATTGATTTCTGGCATAATAGTACTACAAAGTACCTGCTCCGACTCTTTTTTAATTTTTTCCGCTCATAGGAAAATACCCTATAATCGAGCCCAGCTCCGCTATGGCCCAATCGATCTCATCATTATTGCTAAATTTCCTAGGGAAACCGCCAAGCCTCCTTGCGAGATCCTGTTTATACCGTTTCCAGTTGGTAGTCTTGGGGTCCCTATACTTGATTGATTGTTTTTCAACAGCAACCCTGTAACTGAAACAAATGTAACTGTGATCCGACAATGACGGATCATCATTAACATGCCAGTCCCTCACCATACTTACAACGCTACTTGACGCAAGCGTCACATCCAGAACTTCAGCCCGAATCCTATTTCGGAATGTTGGTTTCGTCCCTCGGTTGAGTAGTTGCAAGTTAGTGGTACCTAGATAGTCAAGCAAAGCTTCTCCCCTGCTATTGACGCCTGTGCTGCCCCACATAGTGTGGTGCGCATTGGCATCGCAGCCAATAAGAAGAGGCAGTTTCCTGACCATGCAGTATTCCACCGCCTTGCGGAACTCCTCAGTAGGTGGTAACTCTGGTGAATCATAGGGCAGGTAAGCAGAGCATACCACTAAACTATGCCTCGTACCATTCCTGCCCAGGAAGTCCACTCTCACCGCTACTAGGTCCCTGAAACAAAGTTTCTTTTTCAGTATTGCACTTACACTTGCGTGCGTAGAAATGCACGCTCTAGGGTTAGGTTCACCCACTGCATAGAATAAACTACGCCCGGGTGTGCCTAAGCCTCGCACATGCCCTTTATACACCCATGGTTCTTGTATGAGGCATATGCCTGTCTGCAGCTTTGCCATCCTCTGCGCGAATATTCCTGCAGCGGCACGGCAATGCTGCAAGTCAACCTGGGTAAATTTTAAGGCCCCTTCAACAGACATTGAATATCTTTGGAGGTACCTCCTTACCCATTAATAATTTACTCCGGAGTCTCCGTAGTTCCCAGGAAGATAATTCTAACCTTCCCGAGCCCATACCGGATTTCCCCCTTCGTATGGTTGATTGCCACCACCGATCGAGGATCGAGCCCCAATACAATGTTCTGCCTCAAAGAGGCAGCATCCCATCGGGAGGCCCGAATCACCCACCCTTCAGTCCTCAGGATCGGATTACCAATCCGGATCCTCCTGAGGACCTCTTGGGGAGGAGACTCGATCGGCGCTGGCACCCAAACCATTGCCTTCTTAAGCTGTTCGAGGGCCGACTGCTCAATGATTTTGAGCGCCAGTCCCTCGTTCTTAATTTCACCTATAGCCTCTTTGAGCCAAGCCAGAGAGCCCCCATCCGCACAGGTCACCATAAAGGCTCCCCGGGTAAACGAGTGTCCCTCAAAGCTCGGCACAAATGAGGCGCCAGTCCTGTACATATCCTCATGCAGTTGCGTGAGGATATGCGCATCTTATTATTATGAGTGAATTTATTGTATAAATATCACAATTATTCACGAATTTTTCAAAATCTATTGCTATTCACATTCAAATTACAATATTCCTATACATGAACATACATTCAAATACTTTGAACAGTTCGCGCTCTTTTCTGTCGCAGTCGAGGCTGCTTTATATCTTATATCAAAGATAGGGAATTCTTCAAACATGCTTGGGAAGAGGGGCATAAAATTCAATGGGATTCGACAAA
>CAJUYI010007811.1:0-11675 GCA_910591695.1 Galerucella pusilla
ATTTGCGGAAAAATATTTTATTTTATGACATTCCAAAGATATGATAGCCTACTAGAAATGGAATCCAGTAAAGTGCACGTTACAGGAACGGTTTTTATTGGGATAGCGCTTTAAAACATTATTGTGGTTTGAATCCCAAAAATAAGAGAAAAAATACTGTATTTTAAATTTCGTGCTATGTGAGAAATCTCCAAGAACACAATATATATATCTGTA
This sequence comes from Galerucella pusilla, assembly GCA_910591695.1. Classification (NCBI taxonomy): domain Eukaryota; kingdom Metazoa; phylum Arthropoda; class Insecta; order Coleoptera; family Chrysomelidae; genus Galerucella; species Galerucella pusilla. Next base: position 217 of record CAJUYI010007811.1, read on the forward strand.
GTTCCATCGACCTTCTATTCAACGTGAATCGCATAAATTACTAGATAGTTTAAGGAGCGTAAATCTGAAGAAATTAATATTTTCCGAGACATTGAAAACGGTATTATAAGGTGATTAATGAAATATGCGAAAAAATATGCATTTTTCTGATGAACTATGGAAGGAAATATACGTTTCGTGCACGGATAAGAAGAAGAGATGAGTTTCGTATTCGCAGAATTTTATTATAGAAATTGTTGATAATAAATTTCTGTCTTTGATAAGTATCTAGCGCATTATTTTGATTCATTGCCGCTTGTTTCGACAATAAAGTACGTTTTTACTGTTATAGTGTTGTTAGTTTTAGAAAAGGTTAACCCATTTCTAACGTTAGAAGAAAAAAAATGATTTACTCTTATATTTAGAGATTAAAGTAGTATATATCACGATATTAACAGAATTTATTACTCGACTTTGACATGTGTGCAGTAAAACGCAAAAGGCAAAAAGAGAAGAAGACCAAATTAGAATATTATGCATCGGCAATGTGTCGTTAAAATGATTTATAACATTATTTATACCTGCCAGTGCCCCTGCTGCTTCTAGCAGTACTTTATTTCAACTAGGCTTCATCCTATTATAATTTTTTGATGTAAAATCACCTACAACTTTTAGTTATCCCAAACATTTGTCGCATTTCCTCCATAGACTATTAATAAAACTCTGCATCAAGATTTAGACAACGGTGCAGTAAAACTTAAAAAGCAAAACAAAAAGAAAACCCAATTAGAATATTATGCATAGGCACTGTGTCGTTAATATGATTTATAACATTATTTATACCTGCCAGTGCCCCTGTTGCATTCAACAGTATAGTTTGGCAAGTTTATCTGAAGCTGAGGGGCATCGGTATGAGGCGAGGTATGCATGTCATAAACGTACAAATGGGGTACGGTACCTACTTTATCAAGTAAAATTGAAAATACAAAGGTCACTGACAACACCAACGCCACTGAATGAATCAATATCAGTCAATTGTCGAAATGAGTGGGAAGAACACACGCACGCGCTTACCAATAAGAAGTCAGCTTTCGATAAAAAACACCAATTAGGTAATTCGGAGGGTGTGGTAATTATGGTTTTCGTACAACGCTGCCAGAGCTTGAAGAAGCCCTTAACAAATTTGGAAAAGTTATTAATAAAAAGTCCCTTTTCTAATTAATATCACCACATACTTAGCACTTTAACTTTTTCATAGTTGAACGTGGCAATATCGAATGTTTTCGACTGCATTCCTTTCACGACTTCAGATAAACTTGCCAAAGTATACTTTATATCAACTATGCTTGTTCCTATTATATTTATTCGCTGTAAAATCACCTACTACATGGTTAATTAAGATTTATTTAAACCGTATTCAAAGTAAACGTAATTGGACTGTATCTATTCGACCATATTGTAGTAATGAAAATAATAATATAGACATAATTATTAATTACCGAAGGCTACTATTATTCGAAGGACCTTTTTGCGTTACCGTTTATATTGTCCACTCCCATTAACGTAACTTTTTTTTGCAACTCAAAGTTAAAGCGAGCATGACACCAAATAATTACGCGGAAATTACAGGTACTTCCATAATTGCATGCAAATTGATTGGTATGATGCGAATAGTACCATAAGTAACTGAAAACCAATTGCAGAAATATCAGCAAAGTGTTTCTTCTCTTTTTTTTTTTGAGAAATGGATTGAAGTTTGAGAAAAAAGTTTGACTTAAGAATTGTAGAGAATGAAATTCGGGTTTCGATTTATTTTGCTCTGGTAGATGCGCTGAATTTTTCTAGATGTTACGTATTCCAGATTATTCTCGAAAATAAGGCGGAGGAGCCATAGTCGTATCATATGGGAATTTCACTGGGGGCACTAATTGAGCACATTAATGCAGCAGCTCGCGTAACAATATTAGCTGTAACTGAAAATAAATGGAAAAAAGACAGGTCTGTGATTAATCCTAATAAAAATATCACAATAATGAACCGTTTAAATGTATTACAAACGTTGACCCTAATCTTTTACTTGAAAAAATTGATTTGACGTTTAAAATACGCGCAAGCGCGCCCTATCAATCGGGAGAGTTTACAGCGCATTCCAAATAGGATGTAGACGTACCTTTCGTAGCGGCAATGTGTCTTAGGTTTTTTTTTAATGTCCCACTGACAGTTTTTAATTATTAATTTCATAGCCTTTTCGAATTTGGCTGAGTACGATCCTGATGATTTTATTTATCAAATTTAAGGTTAGCTATATGTCAAAATATCAAATAAAATAAATCCGGATATAGTGGGACAACTGGTAATTATGAAAATATGTGTTACATCCAATTACAATAACCCTTTTACAAATTCTATTAAATTTACAAGTGAAAGAAGAAACAGTTTTCAAATGATAAATGGTGCTAATTCAACTACTAGAGTGCAATACTTTCACAAGCTCAGTTATTACTACTACGGTCATATTTATTTGAATAAATAAAAACCTACCTCATTTTATATTTATACAGGATGATTTATTAAGACTGGAAGAGCATAAAATATGCCATTTCTCATTAGTTTTGGAAAAATGACGATCGAAATACATTTCCCAGCTCTGATTGTAAAAATGTGAACACTCTGTATCTCATTAACGGTAAAACTTATCACATAATCTTGTAGGAAGATTATTTTAGAAAATAAAAGACCACAAATCAAAAAAATGTTCATGAAACGACCAGTCTTGGGACTGTTGACAGAAGTGAAAACAACCAAAAATGGATCTTCAATTTTTTTATAGCAAATGGAATTTTTACAAATAAATTGACCCCCTTCAAAAATTTTATCGCACGCCCATGGTAAATATAAATTTTTTAAAATAAATGAATCCCGTTTAAAAAAAAATATTGTACTCTAGCCACACTGCTCAACGCTTTTTTGTTCTAGTTCCATTTTCAAAATAGAGGGTGTCCCAAACAAGAGTGACTGATTTTAAACATAAATGCCCAAAGATATGGGGTCTTCACTAGTTTCACTAGTTTATCAAAGAGATTTTTTTTAGGCTTGGCTGGCATTTCATCCCATCAACACAGGGTGTTTTACTAATGTTGGTCAAATTTAAAGGGGAAAATATTTATTATTTCAAATGGAACACCCTATAATTTTTGATCTCATTCGAAAGAGCAATCATTCCCCTTTCCAAAAATGTATAGTTTTCTATCTTTTGTTTCATCAACAACAAAGATATTCGAGGTTTCATGTAGTAGTACATTTTTAATTACGTGAATAATTGCCAGCAAATCTGACAAACAGTTTATTTAGTAAGAAAATATGATAACATTATTCAATACATATGAAGGAGGAAGAACAAAGAAGTTACAATAAATGCTGCATATCCTACCCTCTTCGTTTATGCATAACTATAAAGAAATTTTAAATTTTCAAATGAATTTTCTAACATTTCTTGCGGAATGTTTTCAATAATGTTCCTGATATTATTTTTTAGTTCTGCTAAATTGTTAGGCTTAGGATTGTAGCACCTATCCTTCACATATCTCCAGAGAAAAAAATCTGTGACAGCACTTATCATTAAAAAACGTTTTTAATGAATCTCGTGCTATTAACGAATTATGTGGTGGTCAAAATTGGTGATTTTGTTGTTATGCGTCAAACGGTCACAGCATGAGTTGATTTAAGGCATCAAAATACATTCATATGAAATTACTAATTAAAAATGTATTACTACATGAAACCTCGAATATCTTTGTGGTTAATGAAACAAAAGATAGGAAACTATACATTTTTGGAAAGGAGAATGATTGCTCTCTCGAATGAGATCAAAAATTATAGGGTGTTCCATTTAAAATAATACATATTTTCCCCTTTGAATTTGACCAACATTAGTAAAACACCCTGTGTTGATGGGATGAAATGCCAGCCAAGCCTAAAAAAATCTCTTCGATAAACTAGTGGAACTAGTCTCTTTGGAGCAATTAATAAGCTGGGCATTTATGTTTAAAATCAGTCACTCTTATTTGGGATACCCTGTATAAAAAGTAACCCTACTTTTTGTCGTACTCTTTTACTGATTGAAATATTTTTAATTTTAATTTTGAGTTACGCTAGTGGTAAATTTTCGCCCGAATAACTGTTATAAATCAACGTCAGTTAACACTAGCAGGTAAGACTGGACAGGACAAGTTATTACTCAATTTTATTTTAAACAGATTTAGGATCTAGTTTAGTGTTAACTGGCATTGATGAGCGTGTCCAGAGGGCAAATATTTTGGAGATTCTCACACGATTCTTGAACTATATGAACATGATCGGTAATGTTGAATTGAATTAATAAAAAAAATGTGACAAGTCTATTATGGATAGTGCACGACTTGCCGTGACCTTTCAAAGTTAATAGACCCATCAGTGAGAACTAGGATTTTTTTCTATATATCTACTTACTGTTACGAAAATCTGTTTGGAATTTAATAGAAAAATCACTTCTACAATTATATATTTATACAAAAATATACAATAAGTTGGAGTCATAATGGAAAACTTTTTTACTATTAATCTCTTTTTAGGAAAAAAACTTATTCTTCACAAAAAGTTCTGCATTATCTAAAACCTTCAAAACTGTCATCAAATATCAAATTTTTCGGTCGTATACGAAGTTTGTAAAAAAATATTAGTTTCACTTAAGAGTAAGCAAATAATATGTTGGAGACGACAGTATTTACGAGATATCCGAAAATACAGACAGGAGGGAAGACAAATCTATTATCTAGATCTAGATGAGACATTCAGTGAAAAAAATATGGCAGGACAAAAGTATTAAAACCAGTCGTCAAGCTTTCATAGAAGGTTTATCTACTGGACTGAAAACTCCTATCGGTAAAGGTCGCCGACTAATAAAAACGCATATTGGATGCAATCAAGGGTTCGTTGAAGGTGGTTTACTGGAGTTTCAGTCAACATCAACCAAAGACTATCATGAAGAAATGACTGCAGATGTTTTTGAAGAGTATTTTACACAAATGGTCGAATTAATTCCAAATAATTACATATTTAATCGTAGTTTCTAATCCTGATCAACTTTTTTTTATAACATTTTTCAATATCGTCAAATTTAAAGGTAGGTACCTACTTTACTTTCGAGTAAGTTTTTTTCCTAAAATTAATAGTAAAAAAGTTTTCCATTATGATTCCAACTTAGGGGGACATATTCGTATATCCAGTCTAATAAAGGCATTATTATAGTTATTTTTAAATTAAAAAAAAAAAAAGAGAATTCACGTTTCTAAACACTAATTCATGTTTACCATGAACTTCCACAACAAAATAAATATAAACAACGAACTAGTAAAGTTGTTTCAACATTTACGAAAGGTTACTGCATTTTAAGTCTTAATTGTTATTAAATAATAATAGTGTTTAGTACAAGTTTACGATTATATTCTAAGAGTGTGTTCAAATTTAAATATACCGAATAATAAATCTCTTGTTTGAAACATTAAAACTAGAAGTCATGACAATTTCACTTTGATTTTCAGTCTTATAAAGGTCATAGGTAATTTGGTGTATCAGAAGCACTATTTTGCGTAGTTTATTATTGTTTAGAGAGAGAAATAACCAGTTAAGAGGATTTACTATATGGGAAATACCAGGCGGTCCCACAAAAAACTTTTATCTACGACCACCTTTAAAATTAGTCATTTACGAACCACAAATGGGGTTTTCATTTCAACACTCTTTTTTAAATACGTAATTATCGAGATGCCTTGAATTTTGTCGTTTGTTGTATAAACTTTTGTGCTGTCAGTAAATTTGACAGAAGTGTCAGACATAGTGAAAAATATTTTCTGTTATATTTAAAATTTTAATTACACTTATTTTAAATGGAAGAACCTCGAGAAGAATGCATTTCTTCGGATTGCACACCATCTCAAATTAGAATTCGTTGTGTATACCTATATTTGTTTATAGAAAATTTATTTTTATGTTTCTTAACCTCCTCAGAGCAAATTTTTTTTATTTTTTCTTCATGTGGTCGTAGATAAAGTTTTGTATAACACACAAAGCGTTGTTGTTTCTTGTAAATTCCAAAAAAAATCAGATTTAGATCTTTTTTTTATCAACTGGTTTTCGTATAAGAAAATATTACAATAGCAATCACAGTATTTATTTATTTATTTGTCTTATATCCGGGAACAGCTTTGACCTAGCAAAGTCGATTAAATTTCAAACAATACCATCATAAATATACGTAATATAAAAAAAATTGACGATTAATTTGGTTGTAATGTAACGGTAAAATGTATTTTTATTTCACGCTTCAGAGAGCAATATAGAAATTCTTAGACTAAAAAATAATCAAGTACATAGTAATAAATAATATGCAGACTATTTAAATTTACATGCATAGATTAATATATTAGACAGAAATTGTACTTTTTGCACAATTTGAATGTGAAGAAAGTATATAAAATGTAATAAATTTATATTCCCTCTACTTTCTCCACTTTACTAGTACAAATTCTTCACGTTAATCGTTAAAACAGATCAAAAAATGTTTCTATCATTCTTTACCAGTTGTGTGTAAGCAGGCGAATGTCTTTGGACCCCTTAAAAAATTGAAAAAAGTCATAATATGTACACTAGACCTGTCTAGACAGGTCTAATGTACACACTGTATAACAAATGTAACAATTTTCAAAACCAAGGGTCTTTACTGAAGCTTCTGGAAAACCGTAATGATATACAGTCTGTTAAAATTGTTCTTTTATTTTTTTTTTATCCTGACCAAATATATATTCATTTAAAAAAAAATAGTGTGCCAAAATAATAATTATATAAATAGCCTCGGTCATTAACCTTCTGTAAATAAAGTACCAAAATTAATTTATGTTTAAATAGTTATTTTATACTGTTAATTGCATGTTTACTTCTTCTCTAACAGTTTTTTCATTAATGCTAATAGCGTCTGATAAAATGGTCTAATGAAGAATAACTGAATAATTTCGTTGCCAAATTTAAAGTAGTCACAATTATACAGAAACTTGTCGGAATTGCAATGATGAAAATGTGAAATTAAATAGCGATTATCCAGTGGTGCATTCTACTCCTGTAGGATCCTAGGCTAAATCGAGCAGGGACTTACTTAAGGGCGGAGAAAAGGTAATTCAAAAATTTACCAAGTTTACCCGTTAACCCGCCACTGCAAATAGCTCACAGAACTATAGTCGGATTTTTTATATGCTTCTGTATCATTTTCAACCAATTTATTTTGGTACACTGTGTATAAACTGACATTAAACTTGAAGAAAAAAAAATGCCCCAATTTTTTTATCAACACACATTATTGAAGTGAAATTTTTAATTGAAATAGAAGAAAAAAAAATGTAATTAATATTTCGTTCGGTTTATCAAATTCCACAAAGTAAAAGTTGAATCAACAATAAAAAAATTATCTTCACATTTGTGTAGTTACATACATTTTTTTTTGTTGAATATTATTAACAACGCTCTAAATAAACAACTAATTAAATTCAAATTAACGATAACAATTCGATACCAGAGTTTCGTATTTCTTGTATAAAACTATCTACATGTCCATCTCTCTATCTGAAAAAAAGACATTTGGATCTAATACGGTTACATGGAAGCAGTGGCGGTCATAGTGGGGGGCACGGGGACCATTCCCCCCTCTAACTCAACCGCAGTTGTTCAGAAATTAAAAGGTTCCCTTTATTGTATGTTTATTCCAGTTTTTCATTATTTTGGGAATGCTGTTTTTGTTTACTTATTTATTTTTTATTTATTATAAATAAAGTTATCAAAACTAGCTGCAGATATATTTTTATTTGTAAAATATTGGTGAAATGCCTTAATGTCTCATTTTCAGGCCCACTTTGAGTTAACATGTTGGTCCATGCCCCCCTCTAAAAATGTTTATGACCGCCACTGCAGGGAAGCCTTACGACCGCTTCTTCTTTGTTCGACTGCCACAAGGTTGTCCTGAACAATAACACAGTGCCTTCTACTTTTCCGACCTGCATTCCAATTTAGAAAAAAAAATATTTTGTCACGAAGTTTTCTATACATTTTTTATAATTTTAACGTACCTCCAGAATAATTATTATTGATACCGCATTAATTACTGATATTAGAAATTTAATTTATTATTCCAGTTAGTTTTCGTTCTATCGTCGATCAGACCGGTGGTATTCGTATTTTCTATTTAATTAAGATTGTGTCTAAGCTGACACCACCGGCAAAAAGATCTACCTCGAGCACATGAAGTGGTGTTACTTGTTGGGGATTTTGCCTTTTGCTTCAAGTTATGGAGAAAACATTAAACTAAAGGCGCTAAATAAAGTAGATATGATTTTAATAACGATTGAAGACGGCTAATAATAGTAGGACAGCCTATTTTAAATGAGGAAGAGAGCCTGGAGATTATTATGCATTTCAGCTTAGTAAGAAGGCATGAACAATAGCAATCTAGGTTCTCTTTACAAATTCTACTATACAGGTTGACTCATCAGTACAGTAAATAATAAAATTAAAAATTGTTAATCATAAAATTGAACTAACACTAAAATTATTTATTTTAGATATAGGGAATAATCAAATTTAAAGTACAACAAACCAACATTCATTTACAAATATAAAATATTGGGTGATCCATTTAAAAAAATTGTGAAACCGATGTATTCGAGTTTGGACTCACCCTGTATACTATTTCTAGGATATGGAAGGATATCTAAAGAATTATGATACTAGAAGACCATCACAGACGTTTGACTGTAACAGATTAATTTCAAATTGTGCATTTTAAAGTATATACAGGGTGTTGAAATCACTAAGATTTTCAGGAACAAGTGGTCAGAGCTTTTTAAATACACGGTATAACCCAGTACAACCTTATACAGTGATGGGCAAATGTGTGGAACCAAGTAAATATCTCTGGAATTATTAGAGATATCAAAATGAAATTTGGAAGGTGGATACTACAGTAGATTGCCTATTTGTTTTTACATTTTTTAACAATTTTGAACTTCCGGTTTTACCGGAAGTAATGTCGATTTTAAAATTTGCAATGGAACACCCTATATTTTTTTAGTTTCTGATGAAACATTTTATTACGAATACAAAAATATCGGGTTCGATATTTTTTATCTCAATACCTAATCGAGATATTAACAGAAAATTAAACCACAATATTTTTAAATTCTTTATTTCAACGTTTCGGTAGCGTTCCAGCTACCGTTGTCAAGAAAAAATAAGTAGAAATGAATTTTTATCCCTAACTGACACAACAGGAAAAATTTGACAACTAGACAATCAAAAATTATTTTGAAGTTTAAGACTGCAAAATTTTGTTATCAAATTTTTATTAAGGTCCATTCATAGTAGATCATATCTGTGGCAAAATGTGAAATTAAATATTTCATTTTATAACATTCCAACGATATGATAGTCTACTAGAAATAGAATCCAGTGAAGTGCACGTTCCAGGAACGGTTTTTTTATTGGGATAGCGCGTTTTTTTCGCTTATATTAGAAATGTTGTTAATAAAACGCGTTTCTTGATAGTTTTTTTGTGTATGAATATTTAAGTTTTTGAAATATGTATACTCAGTTTTGTGATTTTGTGTATTGAAATGTGTATCGATCAACAACTATTCAAATTATAAATCATAAGAAAACCTGGATAAAAACTTATGATGCTATCCTGATAACGCAGGTAATTGATTATTGGAAATTTCTCTTTCTAACATTGGTAACCAAATTTGACTACATTCGGCTGAAATACTAGCTACACATTTATCTGCATTTAGTTGTATTAAAGCACTTTCTTTGATTTTCCGTCTTTTATTATTGGGTTCTTTTAATATTATTTTTGATGAATCCCATTGAATTTGATGACCCTCTTCCCAGGCATGTTTGCAAATAGCTGACTTACTAATAATTTATGATTGTCTAGTTGTCACATTTTTTCTGTTGTGTCAGTTAGGGATAAAAATTCATTTCTACTTATTTTTTCTTGACAACGGTAGCTGGAACGCTACCGAAACGTTGAAATAAAGAATTTAAAAATATTGTGGTTTAATTTCTCAAGAAATTAAAAAAAGAATGAATAATATACCACAAGGAACATACAGAAGATATTAACAGAAAAGTAACTGAGGAAAGGAAAAATCTAATATCCATTAAAGAAATAATCATAATTATTAACTGAAACTAAGTGATTTTCAAAACATTGAAACTTAACTAAACTACAATTAATGTATTAGATGTTCAAACTGAGCAACGTTTACTTCTTGACAATAGGCAAGTCGGTTTGTAAATTCTCTAGTAACATTAGCTATTACTTCTGGTGGAATTCTCTGGATCTCTTGAGTTATTGTTGCAGCTAATTCTTGCAAATTATTTGGTCTATCAACATAAACCTTAGACTTTAAAATTAAGTAATCCCACAGAAAATAGTCTAGTCGAATTTGCAGTCACATACAGGGTTTCCATTTAAAAAATGTAACTTTGATCTTGCACGGTGTACCATATCCACATATAATGGACTTTATCGCTCTAATGAATCACCCTGTATAGTGGAATCCTTTAAAATATGGTTCGATATTTTCATATATTATTACTTAAGTTTAATGTAACATAGTTGAGATATTTTCATCTTGAGACTAAAAACTTTCTATTTCTACACTGTGCCGGCAATTTAGACATAATCTATAGTTAGCGGTGAAGCGAGTCTATGAAATCGAATTTGAAGCATTTAAAAAAAAGCGGGGACTGCTTTCAGCTGAACCTTATAGCAAGGTTGCCATATTTCCAAATAAATGAAAAGCTGAGATATTTTATATTTTACAAATGACTAGTTTTTATAATGTTGTCATTTGATTGAGAAACTTTTGGTCAGATATATCCATATATACAGTATGTCCCGAAATAAATGATATTAAAAAAAAATTGGTCTAATGCAGATTTGTCCAGTAAAATGGATCATTGCTTCAGCTTCCTTAATCTTGGCCTGCACTTAATCAACAGTGGTACAATAAATGCTATAAATTAGACTTATCTAATCGTGCTGAAAAACAAGATGTTAAACGCACATTGCGAAGCTTATAATAATAAAAAAAAATTATTACTTTGAACTTTCTTTGTATATTCATACACGTTATTGTTCGCAATACGAAGCGTGAGTTACGGAAGGTTAACTCCTGGGAGTGTTTCCTGATCGAGATAAATTATCGAGTAGTTGGCAACACAGCCAAACACGAGATCTATAATTCCTAATTCAAGGAAATGAGTCAGTTTTCGGTCTTGGTTTGGTCATCGGCTTCGAGATAGTACGAGTGAAATCTATCAATTGGGACGCCTGCATAACATTCAAAAAAAAAAGTATTTTCCGCAAATAGCTAGGAAATTTTGACATTCCT
>CAJUYI010007812.1:0-11673 GCA_910591695.1 Galerucella pusilla
ATCCGATATTCGAGCGAGATAGGCATAACGAGGGGAGGAGCTTAGAGTGATCCTTCTTGTCTTGTTAATGTTCGTTGATATAATGTAGATTTTAACAAATTAAATTGTTTTATTTCTTCAATTATTATAATAGTATTTAACACATATATCCTCGGCTTTATAACGCCCTCAGATCATAACCATCTACTTATTACTCTATTTAATACATTATTTAACTAGTTAATTGATGTATATATCTCTTTCTAGATTTTCTTTGTACAAAATAGTTTAAAAAATATTATTTTCAGTCAAAATTTTCCTATTTCTTGTGTTCGTTATTCGAGCCATTCTGTATAGTATTAAAATAGACTATTTCATCGATGCGAAACACCATCATGTTGCGTAAACAACCTGTTGTGTTCAAAACGAGTCAACCAAAGAAAGAGAGAGAAACATGTGGAAATTTATTTCATTTAATAACCATCATAAATTCAACTCTTGAATGTTATTTTATCAATTATTTCTACTATATAGGCGATACGAACGATGTACAAATAATATGTGTAAGGTTTATTTAAATGAATTGAAAACAATTTTTCATTTCAAATATAAATTCAAATTATTCTTTCTCCTATATTCGTTTACAACTTCTATTTCTATTAAAGTAAATCAAACTGTCCGCTGTAATTTTTTGCACGAACCAAAATATGTCTACGTTTAAGATAGAAAACATACGAAATTTAATTGAAGCAGAACATGTTACATGATTTGGATGGTAAACAGTTTTATTACAATAGTTATCAATTTTATTGTGTGTTATACGACAACAGGAAGAGCGAAATTGAGATCTTCCTTGCAATTAAAAGTCCTTGAAGGAGGGAAATCATGATCGTACCATCGGTGTTTTTTTTTATTGAGTTTGAATATTTGAAAAATTAATGCTCTAATAGACTGGTAAATAATGGGCCGTATGAATAAAAAGGAAGCAAATGCTCATGAGTATGAGCAAACGCTCCAAGCATCTACTCGAGTGCATATTATTTTGCTTATACTCAAGAGCTTTTGCTTCAATAAAATGAGCATTTGTGCCTGGACTGCCTGGTCATTCCTGTCGAAGCTCGCAAACAGTAGAGTTGCGTCTGGGTTTTGATTGTAAGTGTAATTAAAATGTCTTCATACGAAGGGAATGACGAAGAAAAAGGTATCAATCTGCTAATAGCAATGCAATTGCAAGAAAGGCCTGAAATCCTCACTAAATCAGAAATTCCACATATAAAAAAACGAGGCCTCAAAACATGCAGCCACAGAAATAGAAAGACAAATAGAAAAACCATTAACCGTTTCGCAACTAATGAAGAAAATAAACAACATGAAAACGAGACTAAGAAATAAGGTTGACAATAACAAAACTGGCAATGAAAAAATTGTTTTAAAGCAGTGGGAAAAATATTACATGAATTAATCTGAAATCCAGAATTGGCCATATATCGCAAGAAAACCATCATTTTATGATTTGAAGAAAGAGCACCTCCCCTTCTTTCAAGATTCTCTCCCAAAAAGTACATTGCCACCCAATTTACATTTTCTTCTCGAAATCTGTAAAAAGATTTAAAATATCGCCAATTAGCTTCTCTTCGCACTTTGTATTGCTTTGGTGCCCGTAAATTCATGAATTCTGCCATTTTATGACCAGCTTATTGCAAGGTGCATCTCCTATTAACGAGATGCAAAAATTATGGAGCAAATGCTGAACTAACTAAGCATTGCATACTTTTTATTCATAACAAGATGAGCAAAAAATACTTAAACGTGAGTAGTAGCTCATGCTTCTAATACAAGTTTGAGCAAAATCTTTCGCTTATATTTTTATTCATAAACTATATAGCATTTGCTTCAAGTTCTGCAAGTAGAAGATTGTGCTCATTTTTATTCATACGGCCCAAAATGTTAAAAGGCATTTGCTGTTTAGTCCGTGCGCTGAGGAAAATTGAGTGTGAGAAATGAGAGGATCACATTTGAACTGAGAAAAGCTTGCAGATTATAATTCCAAATATTGCCTGGAGCTCTGCTGGTTTATTTTTTATTTACCCATTCCTTTGAATTTTTAAGTAAGTGGACTGAACAAATTGAAACTATTTCAATAGGTAGTTGTTTTTTTTAACAATATCTTCGTTTCTTCTTGGGATGGTGTATTCTGTGATATTACCCAATAAAGGATAAAGAAGAAGAAGAAGAACAAATTTAATGCCATAACCTACAAATGTTTTGTTTATGTGGTTTATTGTTTTGTGTGTTTATTGACTTCCGGATTTTTATTAAAGTATTTGTGGTAGTATTTTTTATTAGTTTTATGTCTTTTGAAAGATAAATAAACAGAAGCACATTTTCTACTATAAAATAACACAATCAACTGTCAAATTCTTCTAGTCGACTTTCACTTTGTCCCAATCAACTTGGATAGTCAAGTAGGATTTAACAGCGGAACGTACTTTGAATCTGGCAACAAGGGCTTCTGCCATTGGTTTAATTAAAGCGGTTTATTTAAATCTAAAAAAAAATTTTAAATTAAATTTCATAAATATTTGAGATAAATATCGTTATCATGGAAAAATATGTTATTCTTAACCCTCCTGACATGAATTCACTTGTTAATTCATAACCATGAAACTAGCCCATTTATAATGAATATATCTGTGCTGATATACCTAAAAAAACTACTTTACTCTTAAATCAGTAGATTGCAGTGAAAGTGACCAATACAGCTGCTGGCATTATGAGCTTTTTTTTGTTCGGTACCTCACATTTTGCTTACTCAACTTCCTCTAGCGCTTGCACTATTAATTGTTAAGATACCATACAGAGATTGAAACCCTTCTAATAGTTCAGAGGGCTTATCAATAACAATCCCCTATTGTTGTTAAATAGACCCTTTATTTTCGTCTTTGTGTGTTTCTGTATTGTATTCAGTTTCGTGTGCAATACCTCTTGCCGCGGTAGCTACAAGTATATCCCTTCTTGAAGAAAACAACTGCAATAGCTAGAAAAATTGGATTGCTTTATCATACAGATTTTCATCACTTTGAAGTAATTGTTTAATAATAAATTGTATTTTCGTTTTTTTAAAGAAAATATAAATAATTCTGTTTACTTCTTTTTTGTTGGACTTGAACGAATTTAATTAACTCCGGTTTTTACGATCGTAAAATAAGAAGCCGATCAAATGAGATTGAAACAACGTTTAACTTAACAAGACTTTAATTGACTACACCACATCGCCTTGGGCACATCATCTTCACTTCAAATTGGTTAAATTGCTCAAACCATAATTGCCACCAGTTTTTTTCTTTCGATATTAAACATTCTAACAATTCGGACCAATTTTTTTACAAATTATTTAAAATTAATTTTTACCTTCTTCATCTTTGAAAAAATTTTGGAAATTTTGGGCACACTCTTTTTCTTAGACATTTTTGTTTTTACCTACTTTATTTAAAGTTTCCTGCAAAGAGAATGTCATTTTAGTAAAGCTTGTCATCAATAGATGCTAAAGGTACTATTATAACGCCTCACATAGTCTTTGAAAATCAAACAACAAAGACCGTTCACTGAGGAGCAACAACTACTTCCCTGGCTGTATGCCACGAAGGACATTGGCATATACTGGCATATAGCCAGGGAAGTAGTTGTTCCTACTTAGTGATTGGTCTTTGTTGTTTGATTTACAAAGACTATGTGAGGCTTTATAATAATATTAAACTTTTACCCTTGACATCTGGTTTGTTTTTATTTGGAAAACGTTCAAATTTGGTACAATCGCATTAAAATACCGTAAACTAGGAATTGAAGCACAAATTTGATTTGATTTCAATTTCTTATAACTTTGCCTACTAGTCGCGTCTCTAATTACTTGGAAATTGTCTTATCAACCGTAATTCTTGCAACGCCATCCTCAGAACATGTTCTTTCAATTAATAAATTATCAACAAATTGGTAGGAATACAGAAACACACATACTTACTTACAGTTAAGTCACCTAGGCGCGCCCTACATATACCTACCAGACATTCATTCCCACAGGAACGGACTTGAACGATGAGTTATGCAAGGAAAATTGAAGAAAATTACTTTTCAGCCTGTTGATTATTTTCGACTATTTTTAATTTCTTTGCTGAGGTGGTAGTAACGGAAAAAAACGTTACCTTTATACGAAAGTAACACGTTACTGGTAATTTCGTTACCTTTTAAATAGGTGCAAAGTAACGGTAACTGTTTTACTTTTGAAAGTAAGTTGAAATCGTTACTTCGTTATTGTATCGCGTTACCTTTTTTGGTTAATGTATAACATCCCATACTTACATTTTTTATGAAAAAAATAAGCTTAACTCAACTTATTTTTGACATCTGAAACTATGAAATTGATTGTACACCTTTTTGTTATACGCTGTATATTTGCAATTTGAACAAATTAATACGCTTAGGGTTCTTGGATTTTGACACTAGGTCGCATACAGCAACAGCAACAGCAACTTTAAGTGTACCTAAATTAGAACAATGTAACCTTGATTTGCCCTTTCTTGTTTAAAAGTAACGAGTATTTAGAATTCCTTGTTCTAGTAATAGCATGATGATATCTCAAAAAGATTACAAGGCCAAATTAACCCAAAAAACAGAGGAAGGCTTCTGTAGAGTGGGAGAGTGAGTGTAGGATATCAGCACTTAGGCCACATGTCACCCATTGTACATCCTTCCGAGGAGTAGTCCTCCTAGGTCATCGTCCATCCTGTCCTTCACAGAAAGGTGGACAGGTCACTAGGAGACATTTCCTCACCGAACACACACTCTCTTATTGACGATAACCCTGGACACTCGCATAAGACATGCCTGACAGTTTCATCTTCCTGTTCACACATCCTGCATAGAGGTGTGTCCACTAGCCCCATAGTATGCAGGTGTTTCCATAGTTGACAGTGGCCAGTCAGAAATCCTACTGTTAAACGTAGGTTTTTCCTGGTCATCGTCAAATTTTCTACGGTCCAGCTTCCCAGGGTGATCCTGGCAAGACTGCATCCTTTGATTCCATCCCATCTCTTAAGGGATTGAGGATGGGTGTAACGTTTGGCTAGTTCCGCAATTGTCCAAGTCGTTAGGCCGTAGGTGTCACTGGGTCCTAAAATTTTTAGTTCAGACGCTTCCCTGGCTAAAGAATCGGCAATGTGATTACCTTTTCTCCTGTCGTGCCCTTTAACCCACCTCAGGATAATATTATCTGCCAAGGCGTTAGCTAGATCTTAGTGGCACTCTAGTAGATACTAGCCCCGAACGAACACGTTGTCTGTTCAAGGCTAATAGGGCTTGTCTACAGAGGAAGGCTTATATAAGCTCTATTTTCTTAATAATAACGTCTATTTTTGAGAATATTAATCTTGTAATGAATAATTGTAGGCCTTGTGGGCTCAATGAAGCTTAATGTGATTTAAAACTTTTTACCACATTTTCGAGACTTCTATATCCTCCGAATTTTATCTAGAATCTAAATGGGGGATTTTACACTAACATTAGACAAACACTACTATGTACTTTAGACTATCTTATGCGCGTTTCGATTACCAAGCTATCTTCTTCAGAACAGTCTCTGTCGCAAAATTTTATGTCTGTGACTAGGCTGCTTGAGCCGCTGGCCTATACTAGTTTGGTAAAGTCCCGCCTTAAGTCACTGTCATCATGTCTGTTATTGTTTGTGAAAATATTTCCCACTTTTAAAAAACTCATCTTGATGAGATAAAATTGTCATAAATAAATGCAACTCAAACAAACTTATATGCTTAATATTTTTTGTAAATAAATTCCTCCTGAAATATCAGATACCTTAGGGGGCTGTTATAATATTTTCCGGAAGCTTATCCCAGACCACCGCTGAATACCGATAATCCGTCGGGAAATTATGAATTCCCCTGCAGTTTTGTTCGTGCCTATTAATTTCTTAATTAGAAGGTTTATGTGTGAAGTATGTCGTCAAACATAGTTGGATTATTTTAAGCTGGATGTTACGTATACCATATAATTTTGATAAAAATATTTGTTGCGCAAATTTAATATGAAAAGATTTATTATGTAGGGTTTACTCCAACAATCGATTCAGCGGAAAATTTTACGTTACGCAAGGGATTTTGACTGAGTCCATAATTCCTATCAAAAAGGAAGTTAGCGGAACCAGTTCTTAGCATATATTTCCATAACTAACTTTTGCTTCAAAATTTTTGACAAAAACAATGTTTTCGACATAAAATTTGCTCAAGATTCGTTTCGATCGGTTTTTTGGGACGAAAAATTGACTGCCACAGTTGGTTTTTGTATAAAATCATTTTTTCTCTTCCAAATGGACTGATGAAATTTTCGAAAATCCACTTTTCAAAACTAAAGATACTCATAAGTCGACTAATATGATAGATAGAACGTTCTAGTCCTCACCAATCGATTCAGCGGATTATTTCACTCAATACAAAATACGCGCCTTCGATTGGTTTAAATATGAGGATTGATATCTGAAAACACCATGTTTTCGATTTTGTATTTCGGCACCTGATTGGATACATGCAATATTCCTATCTGTGTATTTCGCGTTGTCATTAGTTGCTTTATTATTAAAAATCTAGTGACTGACAGAAAATGTCAAATTATTAAAGAAATGTCAGAATCATTGTATCAAGAAATAATCTTGACAAATACAACTCGTGTAATTAATGATTATCGAAAATTTCTCCTCTTTTTCGAAACAAATTGTTGTTTTAGGAAACCACACTCGCGCTTACGCGCTCGTGCTGTTTCCAAACAACAATTTGTTTTTCAAAATCGAAGAAATTTGTATTTCGATAATCATTAACACACTTGTTGTATTATTATCGAAAATTCCACACTTGTGATTTTTAACCAATCAGAACGTGTATTTCTGTCAGATCACCATACCAACGGATGAATTTTATCGGAAATTTTTTCCTGGTGGGTACCCAACAGCGAATTATACTGGAAATTCTTTTGACGTTTATAATGACAGAATATTTTTTTTGACAATCTAATTTTTATTTGTTTACATAATAATTTTGATTAATTTCAACAAAAAGCTTAAATGTTTTCTAAATTCATGGACCATTATGATTGATGTTTATATTAAAATCGCAATTATTATATACTATGGCAGGTTGATTCGAAGTTGCTTGCTCTTGATTTAGAGATTCTTGGACTGTCTTTGCAGAAGTTGAAGCAGACCTCATTGCGTCAATTATATCCTGATGATGGCCCGAGTCAATTTGCAGATATGGTTTTATGGAGTGACTGCTACCATGCCCTGTTATTTTAATTAATTGTTGTTCTCCAATTCCCGTTTTGGCTAGAGTTGAAACAGCAGTGGCCCTCGCAGAATGATTTGTTATCTTGATCTTGTTGACATCGATTCCAATCACTGATGCCGCCGATTTGAACTAGGAAGATATTGTATTTTGTCCAACCGGGCTGTTCTTGTACCAACCTTTGGAATTGGGGTGGTGCCAGTTTGGATTTGGAGTTAAAAATAAACGATTCGTTTTGATGAGTTGGTCTCGCTTGCTTATTAGTTTTTTGAACAGTCTTACTGGGCATAATTCTTCATTGACTGTATTCGGTACAAGCCACTTACTGTCGGCCATTCTTTTTCAACCGCCGTGAGTGGTCTTGGAGAAAACCGAGTTATACTCAATGCGTCCTGTTGGTTTCCCTTGATTGTCAATTTCCTCCACAAAATATTCTATTGTTGCTGCCGCTCCTTCATTTCCTCTCCAGGCCAATTCATGAGCAGCAATGTGAAAGAACTTTCTTTGCAATCCTTCCGGAGTGTTTTCGTCCCAAAGCTCAATATTCTTTATCAATTCGTGTGCTGATAGTGCGGATGAACTTGCCTTTCTCTTGGTTGGATCTATTTGTAGCTTCCGACGCTTATCATTTTTTGCAGCTCTTGCGTTGACAAATTCTATGTCAGAGAATGGATTAAATTTGCGATTATATCTTTCGAAAAAATATTCCTGCAACTGCTTAGCTGTAGAATTCCATAGAACTTTGATAACACTCTCCTTGTAGTCTTCGGAGTTCTTTTTTCGCATGTTGAAGGCATAGTCTTCAAGAATGAGCGCCAGTTCTTCCACTGGTATATCCGCTCTGTCGAAATCATACGCTTCTTCTGTGCAAAAGTTTATAAACTGCTTCCATACACTTGCCTTCGATTTCCTAGTATTCGCTGGTGTCAACTGCTTAATATTCTGGCGAAGCGAGACATTATTCTACGTCGTGCTGTTTTGACAAATTTTTGACAGAAATAATTTCTAGCTAGTTTCACTGAGTTGCCATGGTAACTGAATAATCAAGTTGACAAAACCTGTTTTGCAAGAACTTGATAAAGACGAAAATTGATGTTGTTGGAAACACATTTGGTGTGGAATTTTCTTACCGAATACCACACGAGGTCAAATTGAATCCGAAAATTTTTTGACCTCTAGTGGTATTACTAGTGAAAATTTTACATTACGCAGTGGATTTTGAGTTCATAAATCCAAGCAATAAGAAAGTTAGCAGTAACCAGTTTTTATTAAATATTTCCATACCTACCCCTTTTTGACATGAAAATTGCTCAAAATTCGTCTCGTTTTGGTACGAGAAATCGACTGCCACAGTTTTTTTTTGTATAAAATCATTCTTTCTTCTCCAAATGGAGTCATGAAATTTACGAAAATCCACTTTTCAAAACTAAAGAAGCTCATGACTCGACTAAAGGCGGCGCCAGACATGCGGCATTCGGCGAGTACCGAGCGACTGCTCGCAGAGTGGCAAGTAGTTGAGTTACTCGGCAAGGTGTGCGCGGAGTAATCACCAAATGACCACCTAAACCTAAACCAGATATTCGCCATATGTGGATGCGGATTCAGAGCGTTATACGGCCAATACTCGTTTCCTTTGATGTTGCTTCAAAAGACCGACAAACAACGGGAACTACGCGAGCACTGCACAAAGACTAAAATTGGTCATCGGCAAGTAGCGATGAACCCGTCCACACTACTTGCTACTTGGCGAGCAGTCAAAGATAGAACGTTCTAGTCTTCACCAACCGATTCAGCGGAAAATTTTAATAACGCGAAACCAATTTTTATTGAATATTTCAAATGCTTCAAAATTTTTGACAAAAAAAATGTTTTCGACATAAAAATTGCTCAAAATTCGGCTTGATGGGTTTTTGGGACGAGAAATTGACGCAGTTTGTAATTACAAACCAGGATGGTTGCTTATAATTTACAGATATAGGTACCGCTTAACTTAAAAGTGTAATTCAATGTCCTTCGTGACATATCCAGGGAAGTAGTTGTTACTTCTTTGATTCTCAAGGACTCTGTGAGGTCTTTTAATAGTACTTTTTCTATTACATTTGACATCTCTTATTCAGCTGGTTTTAATAATAGTAGCATGATTGGTTTTTCGTTTACAGGCGTATAAAGCGTATTCTTGATAATATAATTGAAATAATCTTCAATTAACTGGCCAAAAATTATTGGCATCAAGATAATACTACGCCGTAATATTTTTGTCACAATCCAAGGTTGTAATAAACAATCCACTGCATTTGTAGGTATAATTTTTTGTGACGTCATACTTGAAAATTATGAATAAAACACAAAAATCGTACTGAGAATTTCCTAGGAATTCTAATAATATATAATTCGATTTAGATGCCACACAAGTATTAAAAGCCAAAGCGAAAATATATTATTTTTTTTAATTTTTTCGGTTATTTATTTCTGCAAATCACCTACGTCGGTAGCATTCTTCTCCTAACCGCAAATTTTGCCGAACCCACTAGTGCTCCATCCAGTGGTAGGGCTCTTCATCGAGCCCAACATCCATGAATTCTCCTCCAAAAGACGGTATGTCTACATTACACCTCGTGCTCGTTGGTATAATAAAGGCTGTACGGGATTGCGACGGTGTTTCCCTGGTCACCCATCCAACTGCTAACCGCGCTCGACACTGCTTCACTGTAATTCTTCCAATTTTGGGAAGAGCAGGTACACCAACAACGGCAGCCGCTCGGGAAGACGTCGATGCTGTGCGTAAACTGATCCAAGAAGATCGTGGAATTGAAGGATTTCAAAAAATTTTATTATACCAAAATAGGCTTATAATAAATATGAAGACATGTGCATAATACGAGTATATAAACATAATAAATATTTTGCGAGAACGTTCAACATGTCGTGGGAGGTAAACCGTAAATCTGTTGACTCACTCTATAGTAAACGTTTCTCCTATTGTCAAGAGAGACAGTCATATATACCGAACCAACCGACCAACAGTCGTTAGCTAAAAGTTTCTTTGAGAGTCGTCGCTAAGTATTAGTTGAATTTTGTCGCCGGCGCGATCTCGTTTTATAAATATATATAAAATTAAATCGAAATAAAATGTGTCGCGAATAAATTAACACATATTTTAACAGTGTTTTTAATAATTTTGATTGTTAGTGAAGTGGATCGTAATTATTGGATTAAATTTATTTTTTTTGGCGAAAGGTAAGGGGGTGTCTCAAAATATCAAAAATATTTAAAATAAAAATATTATTTTTCTTTATATTTATAAGTAATTTAAGTAAATTCTTATCGCGTTTAATTGTTGTTGGTGTTTACCAATGTTTGTATCAACAGCTGGGTTCAAATTATGTTAAAGAAAGTGTGTGAAAATTGTTTTCAAACCGGTACAAATCTCGCTGAACGAAAAAAATTATTATTTGTTGAAAATGGTTTGATGGAGCTTGCAATAAATATAGATTCCATCATTGATGTTTATTTCCTTTTTTTAGATTGTTTAAATGATAAACAGGATGTTCAATAGAGGGTGATAGTTAGAAAAAAACAGGGGTTATTTTTATGTCTACATTTTTGGTTGAACATATATTACAGTTACACGACATTTGTGTTCTTCATCTATCTTTTCCAACCATTTATTGACCCAAAGGGTAAACGCCGGCAAAAATATTGTACACCTACTTCCACATTTGAAAAACTTCCACATACTTCCACGAAATTTCCACATACTTCCACCAAACTTTCACATACTTCCACCAAACTTCACATACTTTCACTGCGGTGTATACCTACTTCCACTTTCGGTTTACCCCTCGCATTGACCTAGTAGAGTGATAATGTTTACTTCAACTCTCAATTCGCTCCATCATTGAACAGGCTTCGTAATATAATGAACTCTTTTAAAAAGTTGAAAATAAAATAGTCGAAGCAAAGAATACACCAGCTTAATAAGAAGCAAAGCTTCTGATCCTTTTTTTGTATGCGCATGTCTGAAGGGAGCCATCTGTATAATAAGTTACTTGTCATACTTCACTTTGTCGACCAATGATATCGCCGACATTTGAGAATTTGATCATTTTCTCAGTGTACTTACTAGGTTATCTGTCAACGTCGGTCTCTCAAGGTCATAAATTTATGTTACCAAAACATCAAAGAGATTGCGTCGGGCTTCGCTTCTTGTTGAGCTGGTGTATTCTTTAATTGAAGTATAATCATATAAAAGTAAGTTTCTCTCTATTATTTTCAACATCATGGTTCTTTCCGTCACTGACATGATTTTCCTTCATAGTCTTTCACATTCTATATTTCCTTATGCTTTTTT
>CAJUYI010007813.1:0-11673 GCA_910591695.1 Galerucella pusilla
GTTGCCCCTGTATGGGAAAAGCACTCTTCCAAAGGAATTTAATCGATAAAAATAATTCAGGGTGTTTCATTTGAAAAAACATTAATTTCAGTCAGACATTTATTGAACACTGTATGTTGATAGTTATTTGTGGAAAATTAATAGCTTCAATTTGTATTTAAGACATTTTTCCCTATCCTAAGTAGGGAAAAGCAGCTATCGTCCACACACGCATCGTTGATACATTCTGTATACAGGGTAACTAATAATAAAACCGACAAACTCCGAATACAGATTCGTCACCCAATTTCGAAGTGAATAGTTTATATAATGGTATACGTTCTAAAATTAATCCCCTCTGAGAAACAAGGTGTCGAAAGTACGAAAAAAATGTAGATTTAATTTTTTTTTCTAAAAATCTCCGAAATAAGTTTTCTTAACATGGTACTACACTAATCAAGGTTCATCAACGTGATAATTTGAAGTTATAATTTTTCTAAGCCAATGGCGTAGTTACGATTGAAATGGTCATATTTTCCTTCATATTGTCTTTGGTGAATGGACAAAATAGTGTTTGACATCAGTTAGGCTGATCGACACTCAATCAATAAGTCATAACATTTCGAGTGCGTAATCCTGAAGATTTCTGAGATAATTGAGAAAAATTTGAGATATGTCCTGAACAGCGACATCATTTTTTATGTGCAATAATCGCCTAATATTAATATGGATTTTTTTATTGAGGACATCCTAAAGATAGGGTGTACAAAAATAGACTAGTAGGTATAGATCATATGAGGGAAACAATTATATACCAATCGACTCTTATTAAAATGTTATTTTAGGTATCTAAAAATTGTCTTTTATGTATAAAATATTGCTTCACATGAATTTCTAACAACTGTCAATATCCCTATTACTAGAATATGTGTTTCATTCTCGTCTCCCAAAAGAAAAATTAATACGTATTTAAAATTACTGGTCATTTTGAACGCGATCTATACACAATATACACGTCGCACAGATTCTGAAAGAAATTCAAATATACCTACTATTAATCTATCAAGGTCCCAGTGTTGCCAAATAATAGGAAGCCACAGTGTGCTTAATCTCGATGCATTGGGGTTGCTCTCTATACATACTGTGTATATCGGGGGATGCCACAGCGCTACAAATCTATACGGATGCCACTTTAACCGCTATCGCGATATATATATATATAATTTAATCAGAAATATTTGCCAACTATTTGTTTAATGGGAGTTTTTTTGGGGATGTGACAATAATACTAAAGTGTACTTTTTTTTTTATTTTTATTCTGTTATTTAACGTCGGTCTATTTCTGCGACTGAGGCTAATCACCGACGCCGGGAGCACTCTACCCCTAACCGGAAATTTTGGCGAACCCACTAGTGTTCCAACCAGTGGTAGCGTTCTTTAACGAGCCCAACATCCATGGACTCGGGACCTCGGTTTTACGTCTCCTCCGAAAGACGGCATATCTACATTATACCTAAAGTGTACTTACTCTTTTAAGAATTTAATCCGAGCTTTCGAACCACTATGTGTTCATTAGGGGGCGTCCATTAATTACGTGAGGCATTTTTGAGAATTTTTCGACCCCCTCTCCCCCCTTGGTGAGATATCGTGAGATTTTCCTCAACTCCCTCCCCCCCCCTTAATCTCACGCGAGATTCTTCAAAACCTTTATTTGGATTGTAAACGTGTTGGATTATTGAGAGAAAAAAAACTTGTTCTATTACATACTTTTATTGAAGACTAGCACAGACTAGTATTTGTGAATATTAACGTATTTTTTTTCAAACGTAATTTTACACCGCTTTCTGCGAGAAAAATAATTACGTGATATTTGCCAAGAATCCCCCTACCCCTTAAGTGAGATTTGGAAAGATTTAGCTTGACCCCCTCCCCCCTTACAACACCTCACGTAATTAATGGACGCCCCCTTATCAAGATCTCATTTAGATATTATTCCTCAAGAACAAAATATCATTAATAAAAAAAGTGATCATAAAAATTTGAGTGATATTTATTACTACCTTTTGTCTATTGATAGGGAGCCTGAGTGTCATAAAATTTCAAATTCGTCTGTTTCAAACATTTGAGGTTAAAAAAAACATCAAAAAAATTTAAAAAAGAAGATAATCTAACCAATTTTGATATTTTTAGATATAGGATAGTTATAATAGTTATAATTTTATACTAGTTCTTATTCTATAAGCAAACGATTTTGTTTGACATCATTTAGACATTTTTTTTTTTTTTAAATTCAAATCAAAATTATTGTTAGATGTATTTACCATATAAAACAACTTTTGTAATACAATCTCAAATACTATCCTTGAAAATGGAAATAAAGATATTCCGAAAGCTTGGAAATTAGTGCAAAGAGTACTCTTTTTACAATTTTGCCGCTTCCCCAATATTCCTGTCCTTGTATATATATATATAATCTTGAGCCCTTTTACCCTCAGGGTGTCGGGTTATCATTTTATTGTTGCTTCATGAACTTTTTCCATTCTTTTCTGTCTCTAGTCAGTGTCTTTGCTTCATTCCATTGCTTATTTCTTTCTTGTAGAATCTTTCCTATCATGTCGTTCCAGGTTTTTTCAGGTATTCCTCTTCTTCTCTTGTTTTGTGTTTTCGCTTCATAAATTTGTTTCACAGGTCTATTGCTTGGCATTCTCTGTATGTGTCCCCACCATCCTAATTGTTTATGTTCTATAAATGAAATAATGTCTTCTATGTCTAGTTCTTCTATTATTCGTGTATTTCTTATTTTGTCTCTCCTTGTCACTCCTATAACTCTCCTCAGGTATTTCATTTCTGTTGCTTGTATTCTACTTTTGATTTTTTTTGTTAATATCCAGGATTCACATCCATATGTTAATACTGGTTTATATATTGTTTTGAATATTTTTAGTTTTGTCTGTCTTGAAATTTCTCTTTTATTGATGAAGTTCTTATTCATTGTATAGTACAGTTTTATGGTTTTCTCAATTCTGTTGTTAATTTCTGCTTCTTGTCTTCCCTTTTTGTCTATCGCTACACCTAGATATTTGAAATCTTTTACTTGTTCTATTTTTATATCATCTATCGTTATATTGAGTTCTTCGCCTCCTATGGTCATCACCTTGGTTTTATCTTTGTTTATTCTCATTTGTTTTCTCTTCAGTGTTTCATTCCATATTTTTATATTATATTGTAGTCGTTCTTCATTTTCAGCTATCAGTATTATGTCATCGGCAAATGCTCCCTCAGCTAATCTCTACTCTCTGTTTTGTAGGTGCCACATGTACTGCTAGCTGTTTCTATGATAACATTTCTAAAAATGTTCCACGCTTCTTGTAGTTCTGCTTTCTTAATGTCGTTGTATTTGTTTTCAAGTTTTTCGTTGGTAATATCTTTATATCTAGTAGCTACAGTTGTGTCTCTCATTTTATACGATCTGATCGTGATGTGTTCATCTTTCTTAGTCATCGTTTCTTGTTTCTTTTCCATTGTGTCTCCTTTGATTTTTATTGTCAATAGGAAATGATCACTGTATATTTCTGCTCCCCTTCGAACTCTAACATCTATAACATTGTTCCTATTTTCTTTCTGTACCAGAATGTAATCAATAATTGATTTTTCTCCTCTGCTTTCTTGTATTCTTGTGAATTTATGTATGTTTTGTGTTGATAAAATGTATTTGTGATGATCAAGTTTTGTAATTGACAGTATTGAACCATTCTCTTTCCATTGTCATTTCTGGTTTGTTCTCCATATTTTCCTAATATTGTTTTATATATATATATATAGTCCTGTTTTCCCACTCTGCTATTAAAATCTCCCATAACTATTATTGTTCCTCTTGCATTTTCGGTTATTTCTGTCAATTTTTCCCAAAATTTTTCTTTTTCTTCTATTCTTTCATTTTCATCTGGTCCGTATATTGCTATTATTGTACTCACTTCTTTATTGTGTTTTTCCATTTCTATGGTTATTATTCTGTCATTTATAGCTTCCCATTTTCTAATTTTCTCGGTTAAGTCTTTATGTATTATTAATCCTACGCTAGCTGATGCCCTTTGTTTCATTTCTACTCCGCTATATACTAATATGTGTCTATTCTGTAATAGTATTTGTCCTGTCCCTTTTTTTTTCGTTTCGGTTATTGCTAATATTTTCAATTTGTTCCTTTCGAATTCTTCTACTATTTCAATTTCTTTTCCATTCAAGCTTCTAGTGTTCCAAGTTCCTAGTAACCATGCATTTTTTTTATTATTTTTATTGCCACTTCTCGTTATCATTTCGTTTTTCCTAATATCGTAATCCGAATTCCTTGCCGTTTTCTTCTTTGTTCGATCTATGTTTCCTGTGTTCATTATCAGTTTTTTGTATTGATTGGTGTTTTCTTTTTCTAGTTCGTTTCTTTCTAGGTTCCAGTACCATTTTTCTCCATCTATCTCTAGTTTTCTATATCCAATTATCACATGTTTTCCTTCTTTTCTTTCTTCTTTAGCTCGATTTCGTATCTTTTTTTCTATTTCTCTTTGTTCCTTTAACATATCATCATTCACATATACCTTGTATTCATTGATCCTGCTGAGTTTGTTTTTATTTTTCATCACTTTCTGTTTTTCGTTTGAGTTTTCTAATTGTATTAGACATATTTTGTCACCTATTTTTCTTGCATGTCCATATTATTTTTAATGAATGAAATCATTCCTTTTTTCAATTCCTCTTCATCATTTGTTGTGATTGGTATTCCTTGTATAACCACATTATTTCTTCTCGTTTCTCTATCCATGTTGTCAAGTTTGCTATTGATTGTTTTAATTTCTTCTTTCAGTTTTTTATTTTCATTTTTCAGTATGTCATTATCCGTTTTGATTTTTATCATTTCGTTTCTATATTCTTTTTGTTCTTCCCTCATTTGTTTGAGTTCCTGCTTCATATCCGTTTTCATTTCTTGTATCATTGCGATGATAGTTTCTAATTTGTCGTCTTCTTTTTTTTTCTTTCAGGTGTTCTGATAATTTTTCTGCTTTTAGTAAATATATCTGGTAGCTTTCCAGTATCTTTTTTCCTTTTCCCTCCATCTGTCATCGATTCTTCGTCGCTACTCATTTAGATGTTTCCTGAATCCGGTTCTGTACTATCTTTGTGTACCGCGATAAGAAGGCTTCCCGAATCGACTTCTCGGAGGTCACCCACTTCTCAGTACAATGTTTATTTTATTATGCTTGTTCTACTCACTCTGTTCTTTCAAATTTATTTCCAATCAATTTCACTCACTTATTTCCTTCTCTAGTATATCACTTATGAAATTAAAAGTGCTCGAAAGCCACAAAATTTGTGTTTGTTTTCGGAGCGCTATAATTCACGTCACAGTGTTTACTCGCCAGGACTGGACTGGACAAAAAATAAGGTGAATGAACATGTGAATTCACTTTTAATTCAAAACAAATATTATCCAAAATTGAATGATTATGATGCACCACCTGTAGATGATCAAATTTCATTACTGCTGGATTAAAAATTTATCAAGACTAGTTTCCTCACAGTTGAACAAACATTATGGCAGAAAATTTATTTGTGATAGATGTCTGAATTATTTTCAAATAAAAGATAAATTAACTGAACATGAAAAATTGTGCAGTAAATTGAATAAATATAAAATGAGTGTACCTAAATATAGCCATGTAGAATTTAAAAATTTCACATATCAACAAACGGTTCCGTTTGTCGTTTATGCTGATTTTAAGTGTCAATTGGAAAAATTTACTGACCCTTGTTGCCAATCTGCAACAAATAAATATCAGAAACAAGTTCCATACAGTGCTGGCTACTGTGTAAAGTGTTCTTACAACAATAGTCTTTCTTATTTCGATAGCTATCGCGGTGCGGATTGCATGGATTGGTTTCCAAATAAAATGTCAGACGTTGCCAAATTTGTTCATTCAAAAATTAAAACAATCGTTCCTATTATTGAAGACCA
The DNA here is from genome assembly GCA_910591695.1 of Galerucella pusilla. NCBI lineage: Eukaryota > Metazoa > Arthropoda > Insecta > Coleoptera > Chrysomelidae > Galerucella > Galerucella pusilla. The sequence continues at coordinate 5,984 of CAJUYI010007813.1, forward strand.
ATGTACAGCAGCAGCAGCAAAAGCCTGCCATATATGTAATAAACAATTTGCAATTAAAGACGTGATTGTCAGAGATCACGATCATTTTTCAGGGGATTTTAGGGGATTTGCACATCAAGCATGCAATTTAAATTTCAAAAAATTATTCGTTATACCCGTCATATTCCATAACTTGAGCGGATATGACAGCCATTTTTTGATTTCAAATTTATGTAAGAAAGGCCAATTGAGCGTACTTCCAATCAACAAAGATAAATACATCTCCTTCACTCTACGTTCAGATGAAAATAATATTAAATTGCGGTTTATAGTGTGGGATACCAACAAATCAATATTGAGATGAATACTCATCAGAGATTCATAAATATACATACAAGGAAGCGAATATTTGCGATGAGATCTTTGAGCATAAACAATATATATGAGACGCCCAAGTTAATCGTGAATCTATAGTTATTCCAAGCAGCTTCACTGGTTCAGAAGCTGGATGTAAACCGAATGTTCTGGGTTTTTGTGCCATTAAGCTTAAGTTGATTACTGTTGCACCAAGATTTTACATTCGACATGCAAGCATTTGCCAAGTTCACCTCATCTCTAACCTAGGTTGTGGTATCATCAGCAAACAGAACACAGCGAGCTTTTCCCAGGGAACTTGGCAAATCGTTTACGTATATAATAAATAATAATGGTTCTAATGCAGATCCTTGAGGAACTCCTCTTGAAACAGAAGTCAATTTTGATTCAACATTATTGAAACTCACGTATTGAAACCTGCCTGTTAGAAACGAACTAAATAATCTTGACACCGTAATATTCTAATTTATCTTAAAGATATTCAATGTTAACACAGTCAAAAGCGTTGGTGAGATCATACATCGTTGCATATCATATCTCTCATCAAAGCTTTCAACCACGCTTTGAACAATATTGACTACTGCCTCAATTGTGAACATGTTTTTCCGAAAGCCAAACTGAGCCAAACAGTTTTTTCTGTTCCAAAAAAGAAGCAATTTTATCTTTAAGTATAATTTCAAAAATTTTACTCACTACTGGTACAATTGCAATTGGCCTGAAGTTGTCAGGGTTATTCAAATATCCCTTTTCATATTGTATGGGTATAATTTTGGTAATTTTTAATGAATCAGTCCAGCAGCCCTCCAATATATAGTATGATACATAGACTTTCAACAGATCCATTAAATACTGACAATTACAACAAAGAACTAAATATCATGAAACAAATAGCAGTTGATGATAATTACAATCCAAATTTAATAGACAATATCGTAAATAAAAAGATAATAAAACATACTCTAGTATTTCTTTTTGATGAAAACAAAAATAATTAATTTATAAGCTTAACATACTTTGGAATACCATCCTTGGAAATCAAATCATTTTTAGAAACTTAAGACTTGAATATTTTCTTCAAAACTGATAGCAATTTATCCAAATTCATTATAAACAACATATCAAAATCATCGAAATTAAACGAATCAGGAGTTTATAAATTAAAATGTGGTAATGAAAACTGTGATAAAATTAAAGAACTTTTAGGAATTTTGAACTAGAATTTCAGAACATAGACCTAGATATGACTACCAAAAATTAGATTCCAACTACTCCAATAATTTATTAGAAAACCGAAACACTTTCGATTCAAATTTTGATACACTTACTCACTGTATGTTCTTACGCCTGAAGCCGACAGCGTGTGGCGTCATGTGAGAATCTCAATCCGTGATGTACAATGCTAAATATATGGGAAATACTCTGTGTTTAAATTTCATGCATTTTTCCACTTTATGAATGATTATTTAAATGCCACATGGTTTTTCAGATATAATATGAAATATTACTTTATTATCAGTAACTTAGTTATCTTTTTTTGGTAAGTACAATGATGCTGGGAGTTAACAATGTACAAAACGTGTAGAAATATGTAGGTAATATATATTTTTTACATTTTAAAAAGATTTGAAACCGAAATATTTATGGGTGGGCAAAATTGAAACACACCATTATATTATAAATATTTTAAGTATATTTTATTAATTATACAAGACTCCTTAACGAAGGTGTCACTGGGATACGAAATGAGCCAAAGGCGAGTTTCGTATGGTTAATGCGAGTGTATTAATAACCATTACATGAAACTTGCATACAATATTTTTTCTACGAAAAAGAAATTTGATTTGAAAAAAAATATAAAAAATTCGCAAACCGGGTCTCGAACCACCCTACAGTACCACATTAAATTAATATAAAACGTATATAGGTATGTTACTGTTATACAAAATTAGTAATAAATTATTATAATCAAAAATTAAGTTTAAATATGTGTTACCTTGGTCATTAGGTATTTTTGGTCGGGTGCTCGACATTTATTTTGATCTTTTCTCGACATTCTACAGAAAATATTGGGTCTGCCTACTTGGTTATTTGAAAATCTAGATTTCTATTGGTCAATTTTTCAGTTTCATAATGAAAACCAGTGTTATAATGAGTATCATTATGAAACTAAAAATTGGCATTTAATTAATAATTTATAGTATAGGAGTAGAAAAAGCTTATATTTAGAATCATTTATTGAAATTTGTTGATTTTGACATATTCTTGTTCCAGTTCTTTCAGGCAGTTTTGAAAACTGATTTTCCTATTAATTTCCCTTAATCGTTACAAAACAAAAATAGCCTTATATTATAAAACAGTATTAAATAACACTAATAACAGTAAATTAGTGGGTAATAAAATTCCAAATAAACGAATCAACTCAGGTAAAATTGAAATTAAAGCTAACAACACCTTGTATTGCATGAAAACACAATGAATCGAAAGACTGGTGAGAGGTGGGTGTTAATTTCTGGTTCCCGCGTGACGTAACTGCGCGGCTCGGACGCAATTTGTAATAGAAATCAGCATACCGTGAGTAAGTGTATCGTGATAGAACCTAAATCACTCATATTAAATCTTTTAGAAGCTCTTAAGATTAATAAAAACAAATTTTCAGATGAACTTCCTAACGACCGAATAGATATAAATAATTCTCCCTTATTACATGGCTATCGTGACAAATTGGAGATAATTATGAGAAATTCCGAGTCAACCAGGAGTCGTATACTCGAATTTCATGGTGCAGGAGTTGGCTTTCAAAGTTAGCAATGATGTACGTGTACTGATGTATGTAATAGTGGTTATTCTGGTAACAAAATTGGTATGGTTCATTTGGAAAAGTCATAGAAGACAACTCAAGAGGGAGCTCAGAAGAAGCGCAGCTTTACAACGAGCAACGAGCATATTATCAGTGTAGGATGGGTAAGCAAATTTTATGGATATAATTTATTTTGTGAACAGTCATTTATTTGTTTTGAATTTTTTTTACATTTATATGTTACCGTGAAAGACCGAAATCTGGTGAATGTCGAGATACACCGGTGAATGTCAACATTCTCAACGTTGCTTTACGTATGTCCGAAATATTGTAGAAATTTCATTATTTCTAACTTACAACGGCGATTGTCGACATTCAGGATGCACTCTCATGGTGTATGTTAAAAAGAATTTTTTTTTAAATAAAAACAAAAAAAATCCATAGGTATTTATTTATTAAAATAATATGGGAAAAGGACTTTGTTGAACTCAAAACAAACAGTAGAACATAAAAATATAAAATGAAATATAAAAAATAAGAACAATATCTTATTTATTGCAACAACTTAAACTACCGTGGCACTTCGAATTTCATCAAAGTTCCTTGCTTTTACAGCTGCATTTAGTCGTGGAACACTTTCTTTTGCAGTTACAACGTGTATAGCCTTGCCCTCCACTTTTTGAATTAGCAGAAGCTGCTTCTCTTAGCGACATTTCTTTTGCTGAAACTTCGTCCATGGAAAGTGACTTTTCTTTACAAATTACGAACTGATTACGGGTGAAAAGCTGCTTCAAGGTACCATTTTTGTTAACTAATCTTTAAAATTCTGAATCCTCTATTCCAACAACAACCGCTAACACATTTTGAGGGTCTGTACGATCACGGTCGACATCAGGCACTTGAATTCTTACGGTATCACCAATTTGGGCAGGAGGAAACTTTTTTTTTAATTCGCAACATTTCTGTTGCTTGGAGTAGAAGATTCTTTTTTGCAGCTATTCTTTTTAAATAAATTAGCTCGTGTTGTTCAGTCAGTGCTTGAGATGAAGATGTGTTAGGTGGCGGATCAGTCAGTGCTTGAGATGAAGATGTGCTAAGTGGCGGATGAGTCAGTGCTTGAGATGAAGACGTGCCAGGCTGCGTATCAGCTCTAATGGTATTTTCATTATCCATGTCTGTTTCAACATAAGCTTCTAGCTGTTCTTCGGTCTCAATGTTTGAAATTTGCCCGCGAGGGAGTGATGACGATGTTATACCCCTTTTTGGTTTAACGCCAAACAGGGCTTCATAAGGGCTCTGGCGTATTCCTTCGTGATAAGTTGTGTTTTTGGCGAATTGGACAAACGGCAAACCTTCTGACCACTTGTTTGAATCATTGTCTTGCATCCAAGCAGTTAACATTTTTTGTATGTCCTGATTGGCTCTTTCAACTGAGCCTTGTGTTTGACTGTGACGAGGCTTTCCGTGCACTATTTTAACATCTTTCCACATAGCGCACTCGATTACTGAACTCTGTGACATTATCCGAATGCAATATAGCGGGAGCACCAAATGTTCAAAAAATTTGGAGAAGGTGATATTCTACTTCTTCCCATCTCTTGCTTTTTAAAGGTCGTAACTGGACAAATTTGGGTAAATGATCTTGATATACCATTATAAACTTGTAATCGCCATCCCCGTGTGATTGCAAGTCTATCATGTCGACTTGACATCTAGAGTTCAATTCGGAACTGAGCATTGGTTTCACAACAATACTATGTTTCATTTGATATTGTTTACTCAAATTTAAATTCAGCATTACAACTTCATAAGTAATATTTTTGTATCTAACTTGCAATTCTTTAAGCATTCGTGTACTTCCTCCATTGCCTGTTTTTATGTGAGTTTCAGAAAGTATTGTAAACAACTCATCATTAGTGACATAATACTGGATATTTGTTTTTCCTGGTTTTAATGGCACAATTAACTTTTCTTTCTTCATCACTAACTTTTAAAATGTCAAAACGTTTTGAACGTCTGTAGTCCAAAGGTGTACTACACTTACTTTTAGCAGAAATTACTTCAGAAACGATTTTAGAGTACTTTTCTTATCTTCTGTATGTTCTTTGTGGTATATTATTCATTCTTTTTTTTTTTAATTTCTTGGGAAATTGAACAACAATATTTTTAAATTCTTTATTTCAACGTTTCGGTAGCGTTCCAGCTACCGTTGTCAAGAAAAAATAAGTAGAAATCAATTTTTATCCCTAACTGACACAACAGAAAAAATTTGACTACTAGACAATCAAAAATTATTTTGAAGTTTAAGACTGCAAAATTTTGTTATCAAATTTTTATTAAGGTCCATTTATAGTAGATCATATCTGTGGCAAAATGTGAAATGAAATATTTCATTTTATGACATTCCAACGATATGATAGTCTACTAGAAATGGAATCCAGTGAAGTGCACGTTCCAGGAACGGTTTTATTGGGATAGCGCGTTTTTTTCGCTTATATTGGAAATGTTAATAAAACGCGTTTTTTTTGATAGTTTTTTT
>CAJUYI010007814.1:0-11673 GCA_910591695.1 Galerucella pusilla
TATTGTGGAGTCATTTAAAAACAGTTAGTTTTCATTTAAAACCATATTACAAGAACTTAACTAAATTCAGAAGAATATAACTTCGAAATACAATATTTGAAAGGAAATTAAAATTACCCTGACAGTATCTCAAAAATATCCATAAAATAATTGAAAGACTTGTACATTGACAATTTTCACATATTAGCTCTAACGAGATCAAAAACTCGTCAGATAAAAGCTCAGCCTACAGGAGAAGATAAAACAATTTCCACAAAAGAGAAAGAAATTCACAAACCAGCAGTATGTGAAGTACTGAATAGTTTAGAGGCGCATGAATTACCAATTCTGCAATTTGAAAATATCCCTGTTTCGCTGAGGATAAACATACGGATCAAAAATAGGATAAGATTCAGCCAAGCCATATTAAATACCGATATTGTAAACTTTGATTTAGGTCAAATGTAAGTTCAGCTTAGATAGATAGATAGTTTTATTGTGTCTGAGATAAATCTTTTCACAAGGGCTCGGTACAAAATTTTAAGAGAGGAATTAACATAATTGGAGATAACTTATTATTATGACAATGACATAGTTGTATTAAAAACCAAAATAAATATGTGTGTACTTCATGGTAATGCCAATCATTCACCATGTGCAAATGATCGCAGCTTCAATATACTAATAATGCTATGAACTAATTTAGTAAGTTGAAAGAATCCATTTTGTGTACATCAAGATAGTGTACTAGAGGTCATCAATATTATGAACATTCTGAGAAAAACTATTTTTTCTTAGAGGGCTGTAAATAGGACATTCAAAAAGCATATGATGTAATGTCTCCTGGGAATCCATATTGCAGACAGTGCAATTCTCAGTGCTGTTAATTATATAAAAATTTCCTTCAAGAGACAATTTTAAAAATGTTTCACTATAGGTTCTAAGTTGCGCTATTATTCTGGTTACATAAATGTGTGCGGGTATTTGCAAATAACTGTTATTCTCACCAACTAGTGAGTGTGAGTAGAGTAAAGAGTAACTGGAAGCAACCTTTTTGCTTATGTCACTATCAAGCAGTCGATCCCGAAATCTGTCAAGAATAAGTCTATCTGAAATGCGTACATTTGTACTTAGATAATTTTCCCATAGACCCTCACATTGCGCATGAATAAACAATTCTTTAAGTTGCGTCATCCAATTATACTTTGAATCATTATCAGATGTTAACTGGGCAAGTCGATTGAAGCAAATTTTTGAAAGTCTTGAAGAGTCCATTCCTTTGAGTTTGTTCATCCAAAGTGAGGCATGTTTGAAAACAACCATTGACAAATGATCAGAGCATGTTTCCAAGCGTACGTACGTACCAGAGATAGTGGAAAAAGAAAAAGAAAAGCAACTGATGTTATAAATGTATCATAACGACCCTTTATTTGGAAGTCACGTAGGAAACAACAGGCTATTGAAAAAACTGGGAGCAAATTTTAGATGAAGAGACATGAAGGAAGATGTGGGAAAATATATTAAGCAATGTCACAAGTGCCAAGTAAATAAGGCAAAGAATAATCGAAAGGAAGAATTCGTATTAACAGATACAGCATTAAAACCATAGGATATAACGTATATAGATACGATAGGTCCTTTTTCACAAAGTGAAAATGGTAACCGTTATTGCATTTCACTATGTGAATTACCCAAATATGCAGTAATAATCCCGGTGAAAAATAAAGAAGCAAACACGATAGCTCGTGGAATCTTTGAAAATTCCATACCAACGTACGGTCTGATAAACCAAATTAGGACAGATTTAGGAACATAATACAAAAATGAACTACTCAATTCTCTAACGGAGATGTTGAACATTAGTCATAATTATTCAACAGCGTACCACCACCAGTCCATAGAGGGGTGCAAAAAACTACATAGAACACTTATGAGTATGTGAGACATTTCATGAATGGGAGAAGGGATGATTGGGACGAGTGGTGCAAATAATTTGCTTATTGTTACAATACGACTCCAAACTCTTATCCTGGCTATACACCATTTGAATGGGCTCATTTACATGTTTTTTTTTATTTAACCACTAGGAAGAGCACATCATTTTGAGACCCTGTGCAAAAAATAAGACAACAGCGAGACTCATAAGTTGCCTAAAAAAAATTAAACAGCGCTTTTTTCCGAAATTCAGGCGTGACGTCTTCGCATATGAAATCTCTCGTTCAGATAGCGGATACCGACAGTACCAATAACAGTTTTTTGCTTGCTCTTATGCTTTTAATTATACGTTTTATCAAACTCTGAACAGTGTTATGTTTGTGAAATAAGAACGTTTTGAAATAATTCAAAATATTCGACACAATAGACCAGAACCAGAGTAAAAAAAGCTATAAATTTTGTGCGGTTCCAGAATGTGAAAGAACTACGTTCAACACATAGAACAAAACATTCATTTTTATTAATAAGGATGAAAAAAACGGAAGCAGGGACAGAAAAGAATAAAGACTCAAAGAATTTACTGGTAAGTCAACATACTTGGTTTTTGTATTTTTAAGATTTCATTTTCCTCCAATCAGAAGTACAGAATCTTCATGAATCACCTTATAAAAAACGTTGTGAATCCATATTGAGAGGGTTATTGAAAACTACACGATTGTATTAAGCAAAATTTTCCGAAATACGTGGATAATATTGTTCTAATAGCTTGTGGTGTTTTTAATGTTCAAAATTCAATAAAATGATGGATCAGTACTTCACAATAATTAAATTTGAAAAAACAGGTAATCTTTTTCAGTAGATCATCAACAAAGCTGGCAAAAATTATATGTTTTAGAAGAAATTATTTTATTTGATTCAAAGTTCGGATCAAATCTAACAAATATCGCTGTTTCACCAGTGAGGAGCATTTGCATCTAAATCTGATGTAAACATTTGAAACTAATATTACTTGCTTCATCAAAATAAGTTTTTCCTGTTCTTTTCAACATTGGTGATGCAATTTTCACCACACAATCATCATAAATAGCATCTGGAGAAGCTCCTATAATTGGGCAGTCTGCAGTTAAGAACATTCCAATTTTTTCCATTTTTTTGAAATTCGTTCTTCAAGAATTTTAAGTACGTTTTCTTCTAAATCTAAATCTTTTTTCATTGCTTTTGTTTGGAAGAATTTTGCCCCTAAAATGCTTTCTACAAGGATCCCGTCATAGGTGTCTTACACTAAACAGAACATAATAATTATGGCGACATCAAAGGCATGATTATTATGCGGGATACGACCAGACTTAAAACTTAAAACCATTGTAGTCGGTTGTTTGATTGGGGTGCAGGGTCACACATTCATTTTTAAGCCAATATAATGAACCTATTTCATAGTTTTCAGTATTGTGATATCTATGGCTCCTATTCGTAATTTATCTTTTTTTTTGCTCCTCCAAGGTGCTCTGAAAGACTATCATTGATTTTTTTTCCAGAGACCATGGTAGTTATGAACTTTTTAAAGGTCTTAGCTGATGATAAAGATAACACTGTCTCCGTAGTGGGCGGTTCATAGCTCCTACGATGGAGCCACATGAGAAAAGCGATAACATGCTTACAGCCTCCCTCCGAAGCAGGACAATAACACATAGCTTTTTCTCAAACTCTAAGACAGTACAAACAAGTTTGTAGCATTTTAAGTTTAGTTAATGCTCGGGTGTCATTTCTGCTAATGAAATACATTTATTTATTCCTTTCTTCAAAGTTTTGAGTAACCTATAGCATTATCTCTGTAACTTTGTTCACCAGACCAGGAATTAAATGAAATATCTGGAATCAGCCAATATATCATTTGAGAGCATGATGTATTTATGAAAGTATTGTCATTTTTAATCTCTCTGACCCGAAAATAGCCAAAAACGATGTGTCACATAGTATAAAATTATAATATAATAAACTCGTGTTTTTTATAGGAAAACTCCATAATCATTAGCAAGTCCACTTCTGGAAGATTTGATGAATCTGCTTTTTTAAAATGAGGTTCACACATTTTGTTTTATTTTATCATCACAAAAACTTTGTAATTACCTATCCCAAAATAAATGAATTCTATGCGAGGCACGTTACAGTCAAAAGCGTAATGTTTGTGCACAGTAACTTTCATATGCGGTGACGTCACAGTTATAGTGTTCGCCCTGCTACGGTATGCTTGTTTAATCGGTTGTATTGGGAGAACGACATATTCTATTGACATGAAATCACATTTTTATACTTAATACTTTGTTTTACGACAGTTGAAAGTGATTTGAAAATTTAAGTAAATGAGCTCGTAGCCAACCCAGTTGATTGCAAAGTATTTTAGTAACAAGGGAAGATAAAACCAAACTCGAATCTCAGTATATAGGTCCATCCACAGTCACAGAGGTGAGTGATGTCAATTGTGGAGTTAAATTAGAATCCGGTTTAATGAAAGGAATACACAAAAACAGACCACACCTTAACTGTAAAATGGATTGAAAATCGTAAAATGGTGGAAATCAATGTCAGTAATTCAGTTTACAAACAATAATTGATAGTAAGCAAACACCAATAAGAAACACGGTAAACACTTAGTGAAAACAAACAAAGTGAATAACAAACATTGCAAACAATTAAGTAACCGTGAACAATTACGGAAAGCAAGACATTCATTAACTTATAAGGGTTAATCCAAAAAAAAAGGGACAAATCAGAGTCATTGCTATTTATTATCCATCCATGATAAATTAATTACTAAAATTTGAGCTCAAAATGATTTTTAATAATCTGTTATTAGTTCCATATTCTTTTTTATTGAGAAAAAAATATTTAAGTTTTCTTTACTTTTTGCATATATTTTAAAATCACCTCCATGGTCAGTCCCTAACTGATATCGACTATATTTCTTCATATTATTCAGGCTTCTGAAACTCAAATATATATTTTCAACATTCAAATGTCTGAATAATAGTGTAATTGAACTTTAAACCAACCGTTGTACAATAATTTTTTTTTTCTTACCAATCGAGACTAAAGTGCTGTCCTTAACAAATCTATCAACTCCATGGACTCGTAAAAATTCGTAGAATCTCGAATAAGTTATGTGTTCTGTCAAAATCTAACGTAATGAATATTCAAAACAAATCATCACCTCAGTATGCTTCAAACAATGGTATGGTTTGGTGCTGATTTTGTAAATATCGAGGTCGCTAAGCAACTGGTACCACGTGAGTATTTTTCCTTTTAATCAACTCCATGCTTTAATTTTTTTATGAACAAGTAATGAATCAAGTGTTACTGAGATATCTCTTTTTGATAATTTCCCTTTAATTTCATATATTAAATCAACTCCATGGCTTTTATTAGACCATGGAGTTGACTGTAACCCATGGAGTTGATAAGCTATCTCATTCCAGACTTAAAATGGCTAACAAAAACGAAAAACAACTGGAGAAACGAAGAATTCAAAAGAGAGAAGCTGAGAGGAGAATAACAGAGAATTAAAAATAATCCTGAGGCGTACGAGAAAGCTAAAGCAGAAGAAAGAGCGCGAACCACCGAAAAAGAAATGGAGGGAAAATAAAAACAATCGGCGAAGAATCAAAAAAGACAAAACAAACAAAAAAACAAAAAAAGAGATGGAGGACAGCATCTAAGAAGTACAGAGACACTACAAGAAATTTGAAAAATGCAATGGAGCTCGCGCAACAAAATTCGCCACCACCTAGTCCTGTTCCGCTGGAGGAAAACCTTAATCCGACTCCATCGACATCAAGAAGGAACTCTGGAAGAAAAATGGTCAAACGGAATAGATCCAAGATGTACAGAGATATACAAGGATTAAAGCGAGAACTAACAAAAACTAAAAGTAGATTGGAAGAGTATGAGAAGCGATATTATCGGCAAAAGAATAAAAAAATTGATAAAAAAGAACTTAGTCCGAAATCAAAAGTTCTGGCAAGTGTTAGTGGTTATAACGTTCCTCAACATATTAAGAATAAATTATTGTTTTCGGAAGCATTAGGTACACAAATTTCAGAAAATTTGTAGAATGGAAAATCTCATAGATGTCGAAAAAGATTCGGTAAATTAATTCTTGGAAACATCATGAAAAAGTATCGACTCCTTGGAAACATGGCATCTTATAAAATACTGAGTAAGTCCAATAATAAAAAAATCTAAGCCAAACATTCCGGAAACCTGAAAAAAACTGGAAATATTTAATCAGTTCCGCAAATGGCTGAATATCTTGACTGATATATGAAATGATTTATGATGGTGATATTAATTGTTCCTTTTACAATTAGAAAAATGTTGTTTTGTTAACTTTTTTATAAGAAGTTATTTTGTGTTTTTATACTATATTTATATAATAAAATAATCCGTTCTTTCTATTTCATCTCAACTTCATGGATCAACCATCATTACCATGGTCTTACAATTTTTAAATTTTCCAAAAAAATGAGTTTCTGTTAGAAACGATCCCAGTCATAGGTCATACATTATCCTGTTAAATCCTTAAATTTCGAGCTATTACTTTCTCTGCCATTTTTAGATTCAGAATTGTCCCTTTTTTTTTGGAATCACCCATAAACATTTGTCAAAGACTGTCAAAGACTAGCCTGTATACGCATTACAGGAGCAATGAGAACATGCTCAACAACAGCCATGGAAGTGATTCTCAACCTCACCCCTCTACATATGGTGGTGGAAAGTGTTGCATAAAGAACAAGATACAGACTAAGTAGAGAGGGAATCAAAAATAAAAAAAAACCACCTCCTCACTTCTTAGAAATCAGACAACCTGAGACATGCCACAAGACGGTATGGTAAAAAAGTATAACTTTTCAAAGAAATTCGTTACGGAAATGAGCAACAAGAAGGAATGGGATCCAAATACCATTACCAGACTTGGAAAGAATGCCATTCAATGGTACACAGACGGATCAAAAGCAATAGAAGGAACTGGGATAGTAGTGTTCGGGCCAGGAATCAACCACTCTGAAAACTTGGGAAAAACCCCAAGTATCTTTCAAGCGGGAATCCACACCATAAGAAAGTGTGACCAGCTCAATATTGATAAAGGATACAGAAGACAAAGGATTATCATAATGTCGGATGGTCAAGCAACCATTAAGGCACTGAGCTCTTGTGTTATCAGTTCCAAAATGGTGTGGGAATGCCTAGACAAACTCAATGAACTAGGCGAGAGCAATATAGTCACCTTACTATGGATTCCAGGATACACTGGAATAGAAGGAAATGAAATATCAGATGAACTAGCAAAGAGGGGGACTGAAATACCTTCCTGGGGGCCTGAACCCTTTTGCGGAATCGGCCCCAATGTAATATTGGAAGAAATAAGTAAAGCCGAGAAAAAGAGAAGATCTGACCATTGGAAAGATCTAGCAGGGCTTATACAATCAAAGACTCTTCTGGGTGACTACAACCTGTTGAGATCAAAAGAATGCATAAGTCAAAGTAAAACTGCGCTGAGAGTTTTAACAGGGATCCTAACGGGACATTGTCACCTTAATGGGCACCTGAAAAAGCTCAAAATAGTGGAGGAAAAAGAATGCAGATTTTGTGGAATGGAAGAAGAAACCTCCATCCACATACTTTCGAACTGCACAGCACTCCAGAATTCTAGAGCACAGCACCTAGGAGATTACTGGATAGAAGAGGAACATTTGCCTAAGTTGAAGCCTGCAGTTTCCTATCTATAAATGGGTTATCCATGACCATGACAACGGTTTTCCCAAAACTGGTTTCAGCTAAACGGAAGTGGTCAATCCGGCAACCGCGCTGTCCCTCACCATATAATTTGTGTTTTTTTAATACTTATCACAGCAATCATTGCCATGACAACAGTTTTTCCATAACTGATAACAGCTGGGAGAAAGTTGAGCCAAAAATACAAATAATTAAGACAATCGGGACTTTATCAATGTTACAGCCTATTAATGTTATGATATAAAAGTAACAAGGTAAGAAGCGCCTGGTTTTGTTTGACGTTGTCCTCAAGTGGGGGAACGCTCCCGATTCATCAAAGTCGGCTATTCTGTATGACCTTTAAGTTCATAACTTCCTTTCCACTAGATGAGAATCCAAGGTTGAGCAATTGGACTCGATACTTCTTCCTCTCTCATAGCTGGTTCCATATTTTTCTTATTGAAATATCTGAAGTAGTAATGAACAAAATAAATACAATAGCAATTATTGTTGAGTAACCACCATATAGCTATCACGTACAAAAATGTGCTCGTTGCGTAACACTATCAAGAAAATACACAAAACAAAGAACGCTCAAGAATAGCATTTCAACGAAATCGTTAGGAAACGAGTAGCCTTGAATGCTGCAAACGGTCAAGAATAATTAAGGTTCTGATGATTTCTTATACCGCTGGGAGATACTGGTATTGTTGTGTCACAATGGCAGAAAATGCGAGCTTCAGCAGCAGACTATTAGATGCTCGAGCAAGCGTAGTGAAGCGGGGGAAGTTTAGTGCTGCATAAGCGTTCCCAGCATGTGTAGCACACACCTGTTTTTCGCCCACCGAATATACCAGATAATATGGAAATTTAACGCAAATGCGTTTATTCAAACAATTCACGTGAAACGTCAAAGTCATCAAGTGCCAGATGATGAAAAACTTCAAAAATCATGAAGTAATGAATTATACCTACTTAGGACCAACTGCATCGTTTCTACTCCTAAGTAATACTTTCATAAGTAAAACTTTATTCATTAAGTAAAACTTGGTGTAATCCAACTGCACCGTGTGTTATTTAGCTAAGTCGACTAAAGACAGGATGTGGACAGGCGGACAGGGATTTTGATTTTGGTGAGAATTGAAATGTGACATATGTGACACTCAGTTTTAATAATGAGAATGGCAATTATATAAAAAATATAAACAATGTGAAATGTAATCAAGTAAATGAAGAGCTGCGTCTCCCAGTGATTTATGCCCAGTGTTAATGGATAAAACTATCCATCTTTTAATAGTGATAGTAGAAATCTGACTGTTTCTTTTCGTAATCGAAACTTTTTAAAAAAATTTATATTCGAATAGGGTGTTAAAAAAATCTTCAATGGGAATTATATTCCTGGGAACACCAAATTCAATTAATTCCATTTCGTAAAGCTTATCAAAAAGCTCTATATTCATTACTAATTCCATTTTGTTCGATTCCATAAACTAACCTCTCTATATTTTGATAATTTTGTCTGCCAAGAGCCAAGACATAATCTCACTTTAACATACGTAGGACTTAAGTAGAGCCTACACTTCGACTCACGTTAAGAACGACTTACAACTCGGTGCAGTCACACATATTTCCTAAGTCTTACTCAAATGTTTAAGTATGCAGTCGGCCCTAAGTAAAACTTGGTGTAATTCAACTGCACCGTGTCATATTTAGTTAAGTCGACTAAAGACAGGATGGGGACAGGCGGACAGGGATTTCGATTTTGGTGAGAATTAAAATGTGACAAAGGTGACTCTGAATTCTGATGATGAAAATGACAACTATATATAGAACATAAACAATATAACATATAGTCAAGTAAATGGAGAGCTGCGCCTCCCAGTGATTTATGCCCAGTGTTCATGGATAAAACTACAAAGGATGTGCGTGCCCGCCGCAGCCCTAATTTCACTAATGACGAAACTGTATATTTGATGCATTGTGCTGCGAAATGAAAAAAATTATATTTCTGGGAACACCAAATTCAATCAACTCCATTTCGTGAAGGTCATCAAAAAGCTCTATATCCATTATTAGTTCCAATTGTTTTGATTTTATGAACTAACCTCTCTATAATTTGATAATTTGGTCTGTCAAGTGCCAAGAGATAACCTTACTTTCACATAAGTAGGTCTTAAGTAGAACCTACACTTCGACTCACGTTAAGAAGGACTTACGACGCGGTGCTGTCACACATATTTCCTAAGTCTTACTTAAATGCTCAAGTAGCAGCGGTGCAGTTGGCCCTTAGGCCGCTAAACAATACTTTCCGCCCTATTTTTGTGACTTGTTTTCTGTTAAGGTGGGCGAAAAATATCTTTTTTTCACGATTATTTGAAAATTTTGACATTTTACGTGTGCTTCTTCAAGTATAATGACGTACATTATTTAGCAGTAAATAATAGGTGTGCATAATAGTTGTGGATAATAAAAAGGTCATATAACACATATATTGAAGAGTATTCATTTATACAGGTGACATAATATATAAGATAGATTTTCACCGCGACCAGGACTCGATCATATGGATAGAATTCCTCTTATCACCAATTAAGAGTCGTAAACCATCGGGTTATGAAGATATATGTGATATTGAATATATAATCTGTTCAATATCATAAGAAGTAGGTAATTATCAGTAACATGTAATTTTTTTGTGATGAACTATAGTGTTTTAGTTTGTCAAAAACATTCATATCTAGTCAGGTAATTTATAGTCGTGGACAAAATATAGTATTCTACTCGCAAATCCTAGCTATTACTCACTCAGGTTACATAATTTTTACTGAAATTAGTGTCATTTTCAAAATGGGCCTTTTCTTCTCAGTCATTCTGGACAAATATATAAATTATACACGCACCAATTCTCTCAGAATAAGCTTAACTACAAAAGAGGACTAATACTAAGGACAATGAGTATAAACCATTTATTTCAAATATCGCAAGCCACCAAAGACCGTGATGATAGTATATTATTTAACAAGCATATGATGATGGCTATTATTCACGAAGGAAACACTTGAGTGAATAATAACCATTATATGCGAGTAGAATAGGTACTATACTTTGTTCACGACTATGAATTATTTGTTCAGGTATAAATTTTTTGGCTAAACTAAAACACTAAAGTTTATTACATTTATAAAGCTCACCTATTACTTGTTATGTTATTTAACAAATTATATATTTAATAAGTATTCAATGCACTGTTTGATTCACTTTTCATATTAAACTTCCTAGTAATATCAATCGAACACCAGTATAGTTATTGAAATTCTTGAAATTAGTAATACATTATATATTTAAAACGTCACTTTTGATTTGAGATAACGATATACTCAGTTATAATATCACAAGAGCATAGACAATATTCGAATATTCACCGAGTCACGAGACGTATTTGGCGAAACATCACGAGAGCCCAGCTCGAGTGGTGTTTCGCGAAATACGTCCAGTGAAGACGATTATATAACGAATAATCTGGTGCTAAATTTCCAATTTCTTGATCAATTTCACCACTTGAAATGAAACCAAAGGGCTGCATTTTGAAGAATTAACTGACATTTTATTGAGCTTGTCCGTTACTATTGAAATGATCACAATATGGCAGGGGGCGAAACACCAAAACGATTATATCACGTCGTCAAGGGGTATATTCACTTATCAATACGTCGTAACCAAAGGAAATTCAAGGATTGTATTGGTTCATTAGTACATGAGTTATATAATCCTACATATACAACGTCTTGATACTATCACATATAAAGTCTTCATAGCTCATTGGTTTAGGTCTCTGACTTTGTAAAGCACGGAATTTTGGTCGTGGGTTCGAGTCCGTGGTGAGTCATGGTGAAAATTTTTATTTAATAAATTATTTCGTTTGTATAAATACTCTTCAATATAATTATACAGTGTGTAAAAGCCAAATGGAATAAATTCATTATTTCGGTT
>CAJUYI010007815.1:0-11672 GCA_910591695.1 Galerucella pusilla
AGTAATATAAATGTAATAATTCATAGTTCCTATGCTTAACAGTAGTGCAGCTTTGTTTAAGGAAGATATCCATTCTAGAGGGAGGGAAATATTGCCAAGAGCAAGACTTGTTTCCCCCACATATGTGAAGCTGGGTAAATTATCCCTCAGGATATAGCCCAAAAAAGGAAGAAGAAGAAGAAGAGGACGAGACTGCCGAGCACATACTATGCTCATGCCCAGATTTGGTCAGGGTAAGGTATAATATAATCGGTTTTAGTACCTTAGGGCCGAACGACTTCAAAAAAATATCCACCGAATACAACCATGGACTTCATCAGGCTTGTGAGGTGAAATGTAATTCTAGGGGTGAGCCACAATAGACCTATCGGGGGTAGCAGTGGAGGTGGCGAGAAGGCCCCATTAACATAGAACCTATTAAAAAATATATCCTGTTTTATTTAAAATATGGTTATTGTATTCACTTGTACTTTTATGACACTATGACACTCAATATTATTTTATACTGTATATTCCGGAAGTGTTTTTTTTTTCAACAAAGCGGTAAAAGTATTGGTATTATAGGTAATACCTACAGCAAAACATCGACGCAATATAACAATAAATTTCTAGAAGACGTTTCTTCTAATTTTAAGGTAAAATTGTCTAGACAAGTTATAAAATATTAACTTTCTTTGTTTCGTTACTGATTTTTAACGCTCGGAAGGTATTGTGTGCAAAAAGACGTGAGAAAAAGAAAATGTATACAATAAATCCTTAGATATTTGTCAGTCATCATAAAAACAAGTAGTAACTCCTTAACTTTTGACAATTTGGGTGGTCCAAGAGAAGAACATACAAAAATTAGGAGATGAGGTGATAATTCTTGCAATATCTGTCAATCATCACCAAGAAAATTGTTTTTAACACGTAAAATGCCGCCATGATAGAGAAAAAATCGGGTCCTACTGGCCGAACGAGTTTTTTCGGGCCATGATGGGCCACATAAGTCCACCACATACAGGCCAAATAGACTAGAATGAAGCCAAAACATTTAAGAATCTATCCCATTACATTGATTCGGTGGGACAGTGTTATCCACCGAGGCCAGAAGCAAAATTTGGCCTTACATAGACCCACCACGGCCCCTCAGAAATATTTTTATGTCAAAAAATGTCAAAAAAGAAATAAATATTGAATCATTAACATTGTTTGTATCCTACTGTATACCTTTAAAAAAATCCACCCTGTATCTCATCATTCATTTCAAACAATAAGAATATTCGACTAAACGTCCCCTTGCCCCCTTCATATCCTAACAATAATCCCGGTCGGCCATGATTTCACTTTATGTCTGTCCGTTCAACCAACAAATAAGGATCACAGAAGTTAGGTCAATCCCTTTGAAAACAGCGCATCCAGGTGTGCTTTGGGATGCATCCCTTCGCCCTTCTTTCATATATCTCCGTGCCTTTTGCTGACTTTACCTGACCTACGATGGATTAATTGCACCGAATTGAGAAGTTAAACTACTTCTTCGAGTTGTTCGTTTGTTAATGATTCCGTAATAGTGTTCGCCTCGGTGCCTGAACACAAAATACGTGTCGTTCCTTTTTTAAACTCGTTTTTTCTTGTCGTGGCCTGTTTTATATACGTGAACAATTGTTTTTGTTGTTTCTTCGGAATAAAACTTCAACTTTTTGTTCAGATTCACGTTTTTAATTTTCTTCATTAGCACTAGTTCCGGTCCCGGGGTAGAGAGAGAGAGGGGCGGTCGCTCTAGACGTCAGATAGCAAAGGACGCCAAAAATTCAGAAGCGAATAACAATTTTCAGAAAAAAACTTGCGCATTTTGAAATAAGTGGGGCTAATTCGTACGGTGATTGTAATAGTGATGAGCAAAATTGGTCTAAATGAACGAAACAAGACAAAGACCGAATCAGTAGGACAAAGACCGACCAAAGATGCGAGCCTTGGTCTTGCTTTGCTTATCAGTATAATCTAGATTTCTGTCGATTTCATCTAGATAAATCTGTAAATTTTCAGGCTCTCCTTTAAATATTTTTTTGCGCGATCGATCTTTTTTGTTTATTTACAGCATCGGTTATCAGGACGGTAGGTTGTGTTTACTGGTTTCTAAGTCTAACACGTCGGTAAGTGATTTACTTACCGTAAGTAAATTACTTACCGACGTTTTAGCCCTACATACATTTAAGTGGTCCTAAATAATATATTACTTCATTCATTACACACGAAAAATAGGAAGATTTATATTTTTTAATGCACAGAACTGAACTAAACAATATAGAAGGTAATAAAAACAATTTCACCAAAATGCAAATTATATTTTTTGCGCGATCGATCTTTTTTGTTTATTTACAGCATCGGTTGTCAGGACGGTAGGTTATGTTTACTGGTTTCTAAGTCTAACACGTCGGTAAGTGCTAAATGATATATTACTCCATTCATTACACAAAAGGAACAAAAAAAATAAGAAGATCTATATTTTTTTATGAACAGAACCGAACAGAACAATATAAAAAGTAATAAATAGCATGAAAACAATTTCACCAAAATCCAAATTATATTTTAAACTGATCGAGAAGTTTAAATGTCACTTTTGACATTTCGTTCATTTCGAAGAAATTTAAATTATTTTATTCGAAACTTATTTCAATGGGTACGATCGCGCAAAAATTGGTATGAGTTTATTTACGATAAAAAGACGATGACGTAAATTTTAGTTACTTTCCTGCTTATCAGAATAAATATTAATTTACCAACCGTAAATACAACTTATCCTCAACAGCCAGGGCAATTTACAGCTAACGGGTTGGCAAAACTTCATGACGTTGTCAGATCAACTGGTAAAATGTTTTGACGTTTATTGACATTCGATCATCGTCTGATTTTTACAAGTTTTTTTGGTGCTTTTGAATTCATTGCTTCTTTAAGATTGAAAAACAGTTATTTTCATCACTAATTATTTAGGCAAATCTGCAGTGTGTAGTTATAAAATGCCGAAGCAGCTGAACAGTAGATGTCAAGAGATGGTAACATCTTTGTTTTGAACGAGAATGCCCGCTTACTGCTGTAAGAGAAGTAAGTAATAGTATTCGCTATTTGTATTCATTATTATTAATATTATTCTTACATATTCAAATGTAAATGGTTAAATGTTTTTATAATAATGTTAGGTTTGGTTAATTAGACTTGATATATTATTCTTTCATAAATTGAAGTAATCATATTGTAGAGAGTTGCAGAAGCTTTACAACTTAGCGTTACGACTGTTAACAGTATTGCCGCCAAGAATATTAGAGATGAACAGCCTAAAAGCCCACCTAAAAAGAGACAACGCATAAAACCTACTGTTGAAATTGATAACTCTGATCAAAATGCTTTCCGAAATGTTATATACGAAATGTATGGAAACAGTGAGTATATTGAATTCACTGTTTAATTTCATTCACAATTAACTAACACAATATTTTTTCAGAGGAATACATAACCTTGAAAACTTTGAGAAAACTTTTAGTGAACTTGGAAGAACCTGCCACAATTGTAATGGATAATGCAAGCTATCACAGTACAGTGATCAATAAAGTACCAACAACAGCTACCAAAAAGGCTGATATGAAGTACTGGTTGATACAAAATGATATTCCTTTTGTAAATACTTTCTTCAAAACCCAATTATTGAATTTAGTTAAACTGTAACTTGATATGAACATTATTCAATATATTATGGTTATACTGAGATAACTTATTTTGTTTAAATAAATATATACATTTTTGTAGGAATAAACCACCAACAGTATATGAAGCTGACATATTTATCTGAAAAATATGGCCACAAAGTGCTTAGACTTCCCTTACCACTGTATGTTCAACCCAATTGAACATATTTGGGGCATAGTTAAAAAAATTTATAGAGATCATGTGGGAACTGATGGTTCTTCAACAGAACAAGCATTAGGTGCATGGAAAAAGTCTTAAGAAAAAGTGACTCCTGATATTTGGTCAAAGACAGTAGAGCACACAAAAAAATATTATACAAGATTGGTCGGATAGAGAAGTAGTATTCGATAGACAGGATGTGCCTCCACTTATTGTTAATTTTGACCTACAGTTCGTCATTTAACCTTCTTCTATGTAAAAGAATTGAATTTTAATTCGAATATAGAATGGTTTCCTGTATCTTATCCATAGTTTTTCATGAATAAATATTTATATTAAATTAATCAAGCCTATCATACAAGCCTTTTATTTTTAAATAAATATTTTTGACTTACGCCCTACGAGGCACAAAACAATGAAAAAGAAGAACTGTCAATCTAACATCAGATTGACTTTTCTAGTTTTAGTTAAGTAAAGGAAAAAACTACAGCTTGGCAACATCACAATATTTTGTTTTGCAACGTCATCGTCTTTTTATCGTAAATAAACCATATACAGTAGAAAAAATTGACCTTTACCCTGACGTCACCAACAATGAATAGTAGTAAACACAAACTTTATATACCTCATCCTTTTCTACTAACAATGAAAACACATCATACAATATACGTACACTTGTCTTTCAAGCAATGACATACGTTCTTGTGAAAACTCTAATTATTACCTCCAAATGTTGAAAAGAGATAGCACCAAAAACGATTAATCGGTTGTATTCATAAGAATTTGTTTTGACCTCTTATGACAACTGTCATTATTTTGATACATCGAGTTTTGTTCAAAGAATTTCATCATTTGCATTCAGATAAATTCTATAAAATCGGTTTTTTTTCAAGACCTCTAATTTATTATTTTTATTTCACGATAAGTACAGAATTTTCTGTTTCGCATTTGATGAATATTTTCAACTTAACCTCACTTCTTAGACGGTGGCTGAATAAGATAAACAAGCAGTCAACTTATTTACGCACACGACAAAGTAACAATAGCCATTTTTGACTCATTGATTGATTTCGCGAGGTTAGTAGGTATGACGTCAGGGTAAAGGTCAATTTTTTCTACTGTAAGCATCTCGAACGTTAAGGGTTGTTTACCGGTCTCCACATTGCTGTCGACCGGTAAACAACCCTTACCGATCTTAATACTTAATATACTATTTTTTTTGTTTGGTCTGCCCTTCGGATACTACAAACTATTCAAGTCAGTGTTGTTAACGGTGAGCGTAGTTTTGATAAACTAAAACTGATAAAAACCTATCAAAGATCGACTTCAACTTCAAAAATATCAAACCTGGCAATTTCTATCAGTTGGAAACTATATCGTCACTCAATTCCTAAAGATAAATTAATTGTAAATTTTGCAAGTGCAAGAAGCAAGAAAGGTTAACTTTGTATATATCGATATCATGTTTTTCTCTAATTAAAATTTTTTTGGGCCTCGCTGCTATAGTTTGCACTAGTCTGCTGGCGAAAGAACTATAGTTATTGCAATACCTACATAGAAAATAAAATAGATTTTATTCCGTTTGGCTTTTACACACTGTATATTTTGGTGAGATATTTTTTTTGTATCAGGTAACAACTTCCCTAATATCCCCTATTTAAAAATGGCGTTGATTTGCACATGGTCGTACGTTACATCTCTTTCTGCCTTTATGACTTAATACAGGATTATTTTCTACAAACCCCATTCCTAGCACGCAGTTAACCGAAAAGAAGGTCCTCCGTAATCACGTATTTAAGCCGAATCCCTTTTTAAAATAGATTGTTTAGGCCGATATATATATATATAGTAAGGGTTATCAGTCGCAGTCGTAATGCCCCCCTTAAAATTAAAGTAATGTGCATAAGGCTTATTAAGTAGGAGCAATTATTGCAAAAAACAGGGAAATCAGATGTTGGACAACCTCATTACATGAATAATCTATTTCAGTAAAAACCTTACATATTTTGAGCTAAAAATGAGCTTCATACTCATTGATAAATAAAAGCTTTCATTTATTGTGTTCAAGTCCGACAGTATTATGAACGTTCTCGTTATGTCATCAGTCATTTTAGGTTTAGCGCGAATTTTAAACAAATGGCATTTTTATTTATATAATTTTATCTTGATAGGTAATTTCAAGCAGCAAATATGTTATAGACAATCTCCTGGGTATACAAAATTATGTTGCAAAAGTTTTTGTTGAACTACACTCCCTGAATTCTCAAAATATTTGAATTTGTCCGTTATTGAATGGACCTAGGTTAATAATAGAAAATTTGTAACCACTAATAGAGAAATTCAACTTCTCAGTTGGCTAGAAGTTTCAATGAGAATCTAACAAAAAATATTTGAATATTTAAGCCCTGAAGAACAGTAAATAAATCACTACTTAGACTTTGGACCTTATATGAACTAAAGGTGAATTGTTTTCCAGGTAAACTTCTCTATTCAAGATAAATATCAAATTAATATTGTTGGAAATATTTAAATGTAAAGTTCAATAATACCTACACAGGATATGGACCTACTTTTTGTTATGAAAGATGTTGAATTAATAATACACATAGATTCAAAAGTTTTGCATCTCCTTCTTCGGATGCGAAGGAATTTTTTTGCGCTAACAATTTTTTGTTGGCTTGTTTATCAATGTTTACCATTTCAATATGTTCCATATTTTTTGCAATATACAGATGTTTACAGTTTTTTTGTAAGATAACATTTTTAGTGCGATCATTTTAACATTCAAGGCATTTGATTTTTACGATTCTAAGTGCAAATATGAACCGTCAAGTCATAAGTGAGATTGACCGTGCAAGAATAGTGGCTTTAGTTGAAGAAGGTCATTCTCAAAGGTTCGTTGTGAACAGAGTTGGCGTTTGGCAAAGTGATGTGTCTCGTGTATAGAACCGGTATCTCCAGGACCAATTCTCTTCGTGATAGACCTAGAAGCGGTAGAAGGCGTGTTACTAATCAGCGGCAGAACTGCTATATCCACTTAACTATCCGAAGAAACCCGACCATGGCAATACCAGCACTCCAAAGAGATATGAGACATGCGTTGGGAGTTCAAGTATCGATCTCGACATTACGAAGACGAATACTTGCGACAGGTTTGAGGAGTCGCCGACCAATAAGAGTGCCCAGACTACAACCTGAGCACAGAGTTCATCGATTACAGTGGGCTCAAGAACACGCGGCCTTGCCTGAAGAATTTTGGAATTTTTTTTTTCCGACGAGACAAGGATTTGTTTGGTACAAGATAGCCATCGAATACGTGTGTGGCGAGATCTAACGAGAGTTGCTCAGCTTGCCCATGCTCGCCCTGTGCCGCCCTTCAGAGGAGGAAGTGCTATGTTTTGGGCTCGTATCATGTTAAATGATCGCACAGAATTAATTCATGTTGAGGGAACGATAACTGGTGATAGGTATCTCAGAGATTCTACATCCTCACGTGAGACTATGGCGCGCATCTGTTGGTAATTCCTTCGTTTTTATGGACGATAACGCCCGACCTCATCGGACCAGAGCTGTAAATGAGTATCTTGAAACTGAAGGGATCAATCGTTTGAACTGGCCTGCCCTATCTCCTGACATGAATCCCATGGAACATGCTTGGGACATGCTTGCCAGGGCAGTGGCAGCACGCAGAAATCCACCCAGGAGTGTACAAGAGCTTGTTCATGCGGCCCAAGAAGAATGGCGAAATATTCCTCAACAGAATATCAATAATTTGGTAAACAGCATGGGCAGGCGACTTCAAGCTTGCATAAATTCTAGAGGTGGAAATACTTTTTATTAAAAGTTCTCATGCTGGTTCTCACTTAACCTTTTCTTTAAAAAGAATCAATTTGTATTTAATTTATTTAATTTCTAAGAATACTTTTTATGTTTAAAGCAAGTTTATTATTGGATAATAAATATTTTTGACAAATATACACGTTTTTTTTTATTGAAACTAATTATTTGATTAACCTCTGATCCATTTATAATGAACACATTTTTTTTTTCGGAGCTTTAGGGTGATGCAAAACTTTTGAAATTCTTATGAAACAAGTTAACATTATATGGTTTTAAATGAAACTAACAGTTTTTAAATGACTCCACAATATATTTGTAAAAATCTGTAAATTGCAAGTAAATTGACGCAATTTACAGATTTTTACAAATATATTGTGGAGTCATTTAAAAACTGTTAGTTTCATTTAAAACCATATGATGAGTAGATTCCACGAAGTGAGGGTTTATACAGTTAACTTAAGTTAACATTAGTCTATGATTTATAAATAAACTCCCTAACAAATATTCAATAACTTATATACAGATCGTTTCAATGAAAACATAATTTTAATGGCGTCACTTTTATAAAAAAAGTGAAAAAATATTTCAAAAATCATATAAAGGGAGGCGTTTCTTTTCTCATATGTACACGCTATAACTATAACCCTCCCTTCTTATGATTCTTGACTTGTTTTTTCATTTTTTCATAAAAGGGACGCATTCCGAATTCAGTATACAGAGTGTCCAATGTATGGTTTTGGTAAAATGTGAATAATAAGAGATAGGAGATATCGCTATAGTAAGAATCAATTTCTGAAAATCGTATATGATAAATAGAGAAAAACAACTGATAGCAATCTGCACTTTATTAGTGTGGTAAAGGGTAAAGAATATAGATAGATAACAAGCCACTGAACAACTGTTAGTTGACAGGATCATAAGCAGGGTGGTACGTACTCAAATGTAGTCACACAGAGCTTTAGTATATTCACACTCGTTATTGTTGTAGCTTTGTTGTAGCAAAGAATAAAGTTATCTGCCATTGCTTTTGCTTAAAAATCCTAATTTTCTCATAAACATGACATACAGAATTCTTAGTGTAACTATTGAGATGAAATTTTAATCAATAAAATTATCACCGCATTTATTGTAAGAAATCAAAATTTTATCAATGACATTTTTAAAAATCAATTGGCATGTTTGTCAAAATTGAAGGTTGGGTCGAGAGAAATGTAAGAAGTGACAGTGATTGAGTGAGTTTGACTTGACAAGTGTTTTATCTTCGGATAACGAACCCTAAAATAATAAACATATTGTAATAATAATAAGATAGATATTAAATATAAAATTTCGCCACAATTGGCGCCCAACGTGGAACACTTGACTCAGTGACAGAAACGGGTTATAATTAAAAGAATAACATCTGAAGGATTTTTGGAAAATTTTACAATGAATGAAGAAAAAATTGACATTAATAATTTGACTGTGGAAGAACTCAAAGAACTTTTAAAATTAAGAAACTTAGACACAAAAGGGAGTAAACAAACATTAGAAGAAAGATTAACTACAGCCATGAAAGAGGAAAAAACAACAAGACAAGAAAGAGGAGATAGTATCATAAAAGAAGTACGCTATTACACCGAGGAAAAAACGAAAGGAACTGAAGAATTAATGGAAATGATGAGAACAATTATGTCTGACATAAAGAGCACCAGAGAAGATATGAAGAGCGCGAATGAAGAGATAAAAAGTGCAAAGGTAGAAATCAATGAAAAATTGGATAGACAAGAAGATAAATTCGAAGAGCACTTAACAGGAATGAGAGGACAATTTGAAAAGTATAAGGAAGAACAAGAAGAAAAAATGAATAAATTACAATCAAGCTCAATTCAGGAAAGTACAGATAGAAAACAGGAAATAAAAGATATGGTGAACAAGATGCGCGGAGAAGGAAAAGAACATATAGAAAATGTAGATAGAAACATTATGAAAACTAATAAAAGGATACAAGATGTAGAACAAGGTATACAATTGAATTTATCGATAGCAGAAGAAATGAATCTGAAAACACATAGAGAATTGATAAGAGAAATGGATGTGAAATTAGAACAAATTAACGAAAATAAGAACATATGGGACTTTGAAATTTTAGAAACGGAAATAAAAGAAGACATGAAGAATAAAGATCAATAAAACAATAACAATACACAAGGAATCAATTACATTCGCAATCATGGAGAAAGTAGTTTGAAATTTGATGGAGACATACGAAAAATGCATCCAAAGGCTTTTATCAGATGTCTTAAGATCAAATTAAGAGATATGTTTAATATTGAAGATTTGAAGGAAACAATTAGGTCTCATTTGAATAATCAACCATTGCTCTGGTTAACATGTAATGATACAATTATCAATGAACAGTATTGGGGGGAAACAGAACAAGGTTATGTTAGAGAAAAATTATATTTTGGGAAATTTGATTTTAGAAAAAGTAGCAACTATGCACTCTCAATATTCTCTCAAGCTCAATATTTAAAACCCAGAATAAAAAGAAATAAAAAAAATTATAGGTAATTAGATGTTAATAATTAATATGTAGTTTTAGGAAATTTATAAATTGGGGTAAACTTCTCCAAAAATATTTAATTTGATTAAAAAAAATAATAATAATAATAATTAAAAAAAATATAGTTTTGAAGAACTTTAGGGAATGTTGAGATGAAATTTTAATCAATAAAATTATCACCGCATTCATTGTAAAAAATCAAAATTTTATTAATGACATTTTTAAAAATCAATTAGCATGTTTGTCAAAATTGAAGGTTGGGTCGAGAGAAATGTAAGAAGTGACAGTGATTGAGTGAGTTTGACATGTGTTTTATCTTCGGATAACGAACCCTAAAATAATAAAAATATTGTAATAATAAGATAGATATTAAATATAAATTATCACCACACTATATTTTCAGTAACTTTAGTTTATTTTCAACTTAATACACATCTGTATCGGTAATCTTCGCCATCGTCCAAAGATCGCCAACAGAAGATAATACTTTTGTTTGCGGTAGCAGCCGGCATGTCAGATCAAATCACTTTGAACTCAAATGTCAGATTTTTACGGCTTTTTTTTTATTATACCTTAATAATAGATAAATGGACATACCTAGTAATCCGCTTATTATGTAAAGAATAAGTACGTTTCTAACAAAAGTTGTACCTGTACAACAATAGCGATTTATTTTAAAGTAATTACAAATAAATTTGATGTTCTTTTTTTTGGAGTTATTTTAAAAACATTTATCTACGACCACCTTTAAAATTAGTCATTTGCGAACCAAAAAAATGTGTGAAATCATACATTATACATATTATCAAAGATTACAGAATAAAAATATAAGATGTTTCACTCGTTCGAATTTATCGCGTAAAGCACCGATGCCGCTGGTGACTGTCTGGTGACTTGGATGGTACAGTTCGTCGCTAGGTCCTTACTTGCATTTAATTTGGCATATTATACGGGACGTCGCCCGTCGAGCGCTGTTATTTTAGAACGGTGTTTATTGGTTGTTCCTGTTTTATATTTATGTTGTATAGATTTTTTAAATTTATTAATTAATTGTTGAAATGAGCAAAAAGTCATATTAATATTTTTCTCTTTGATAGCAAAGCTTGAACACTAAATATTTCGTAATATTTGCTAATACAAAATTACGGATTTATTTTTATAATAAGCATATTACAAGTACATTAAGCAAGAAAAAACAAAAATTCAATTATATAGCTAACCAAAGGGAAATTGGTCAGTTCCTTTTAAACAAATTTACTAAATTTTCTTTTCATCATCCATGTAATCAATTTCCTTTCAAATATTATGCAAGTCTCTATACCAGAGTCCGTATATATTTTACTCTCAAATGTATATTGAAAGATTTGAAAAACAATAGATTAAATTTAACACATAAACCAAACTCCAA
>CAJUYI010007816.1:0-11041 GCA_910591695.1 Galerucella pusilla
AGTCTTTTTCCTTTTCCAGATGGTGGCTGCAAACCTAACGACAAAACCTTCCACGAATGCCTGCCTTCCGCTTTTAATGTTTTTATCTTGCCAAGATTTGGAAACTGTATATCCAGCATTTATCCATGTTTCGTCTAAGTAGAAGATTTTCAAATTTTGTTCTCTGGTGTAATATAAAAAAAACTTTCGACTTTCAGGCTTTAATCCACAAAAACATACACATAAGTATCAACTTGACAGTATGTATGAATGTGACAATGTGACAATCCAAAAAACAGTAGTAAGGGCGAATATTATACACAATACGAGAATTTAAATAGTAAGGGAGACTCATATCAATTATATGACATTCTCCCCAGGTTTATTAAAGTTCATAGCAACTTAAATACTCCGGAGGATGTCGCTCTCTAGCAGAACGACGGACTGTAGGTACTTCTGGTTCAGTATTACTTGGAAGATTTTCAGTTATCTCAATTTCAGAAGATTCTTTTCGTGACTGAAAGTCTGCAGAAACCTTGTCTTCAGATGGGGGGTTAACTGTCGTTTGTAGTTCCTCCGAATCCATATTAACGTTGGCGTCTGATGATAAAGTTATATCTCCACGAGGTGCTAAGTGTTTCAGTGACACAGTTGATTCTTTTCCATCTTGGTGACGAATTAGAGCATATTCTGGATTTGCCTCCAATAGTTCAACTTCTTCCACTAAGGGATCGTATTTGCTGTGACGAATGAACTTCTTCAAAAATACAGATGTGGATGGCTTCAACCAAGTTGGTAACGATGTTCCATAGGATGATCGACGAAGATGATTGAACATACGTTCATGAGGTGTACAATTTGTTTTAGTGCACAACAGAGATCGAATGGAATAGAGTGCATCTGGAAGAGCTTCTTTCCATTTTTGTGTTCCTAAGCCTTTACTTTTAAGAGCTAAACTTATGCTTCTCCATATAATTCCATTGTACCTTTCGATTTGTCCATTTCCTTCAGGGTTATATGGTGTTGTTCGACTGGTTGCAACTCCTTTAGAATGAAGGAAATTAACTAAGTTATTGGATAAAAACTGTGATCCTCGATCCGAATGAATGTAAGCAGGCATTACAAAAACTGAAAATAATTCCACGAGACAATTTATAACAGATGCAGTAGTGATATCCTTGCAAGGGTATGCAAATGGAAATCTAGAGTATTCATCAACAACTGTCAAGAGATATTTGTTTTTAGTGCAGCTGGGCAATGGTCCTTTGAAATCAATGTTTAGACGTTCTAAAGGTGAAGTTGCTTTAATCAAATGCGAATTCTTTAGTTTGAGAAATCTTGGCTTCAGTTCGGCACAAACAGGACAAGACAAAATCATTTTCTTGACATCTTCGAAAGAAAATGGAAGATTTCGATGACGTACAAGATGGTACATTCTTGTGATGCCTGGATGACAGAGTGACTGGTGTAAATCGAATAGTTTATTACTACTTGTGGTTCCACAAATTCGAGAGAGGGCATCAGCTGCTTCATTGGATCGTCCAGGACGTCCAGGACGATATCGTAGCTGAAACACGATAGCTCCAACTTCCATCTTTGAATCTTTTCGTTTTTAATTTTACTAGAATGCTTTCTGTGAAACATGAACGAGACAGCCTCTTGATCTGTGACGAAATGTCTTCCTATCAAAAAATGTTTCCATTTTCTTATGGACTCTATGATAGCATAAGCTTCTTTCTCTACAGAAGAATGTGCCTTTTCTGATCCTGAAAAAGTTCTTGAATGGAATGCTACAGGTCGCCCTCCTTGGTTCAGTGTAGCAGCTAAAGCAATGTCTGACGCATCTGTTTCAATGACCAATGATTCATCACCAGAGACTGTCCACAAAAGAGCTTTTGCAATATCGTCTTTCAATTCATTGAACATTTTGGCAGCATCAGCTGGTACGGGAAATGACTTACAGTCAATAAGTCTTCTGATTTTATCAGAATATTTTGGGATCCACCTGGAGTAGTGGGCAAACATTCCAATTATTCGTCGTAGAGAAGAAATATCTAGTGGCACAGGCAACTTCAAGAGTGGTTCCAATCTACTAGGGTCAGGTTTTAAAGTACTATTTTCTATCACATACCCTAGAAGACATATAGATTTTTGTTAAAATTTAGACTTATTTTCATTAATTGTAAGCTGATATTTGTCGAAAACGGACATAAACTTCCTGAGATTTACATCATGTGTTGACCGATCTTCGCCGCATACAGTTATGTCATCCAAATAGGTGAATACCCCTTTTAAATTCTCATCTGATATTATTTTATCAAGGGTTCTTTGAAAACAGGCTAATCCATTAGTAACGCCGAACGGAATCCGACGAAATTGATACAGTCGACCACATGCTTCGAAAGCTGTGTAAAATTTTTCGCTGTCTGCAATAGGGATTTGGTGGTAAGCACTTTTCAGGTCAATAGAACTGAACACTCGATATTTGGCAATTTTAGCAACCAGATCCTCAATATTTGGAACAGGATACGCGTCCAACAAGGTGAACTTTCTGTGACGTTCATTCTTCGTTACCAAAACTTGTGCTCTCCAAGGTGACATACTTTCTTCAATTATACCCTCTTTCAGCAGATTTTTGATTTCGTTCGTGATAAATTTTTCATCTTCTTCCGAATGTCGTCGAGGTTTACAAGCTATGGGTCTACAATTTTTGGTTAGATTGCCGAAAAGAAGTGGAGGAGCGACTTTCGCTTCAGTGAGGCAGCATATAGAGAGAGGAGGTTTGCTTCAACCAAAACTGATGTCAAGTTTGGAGTGCTGCTTCATAATATCGTGACCAATTATTAAATCAGTGCACAATTTTGGTAGAAGAGATACTTTGAAATTTGTATAAACATTCCCAAGAATTTCCAAGTCTATATAGCAGTAACCATTTATTGATGAAGACAGAGAAACTGAAGCCATTGAAACTTTTCCAGTGCTGGGATGTATGTTGAATTTACGCTCCTTAGCGAAAGTATAGTTTAGATAACTATCAGAGCTGCCCGTGTCTATCAGGGAAGTAGCGTGCATGTTGTTTATTTTAACATTAACAAGACTTTTTGATAAACTGAGAGGATGGTTTGTAGAAGCAATAATGTGGTCCGAAGTTGTAGTTTCAGTTGAACAATGGGAATGGTTAGACGAGGTGGAAGCCATTAGGGTGGAAGCTGAAGTTGATTTATTTTCTTTTGCCAGTTTTAACTTCATACAAACCATAGAAAAATGTCCCAACCTCTTACAGTACTGACAGATCTTGTCCCGCGCAGGGCATACGGTGCGAGGATGCTTGTTTCTGCCACAGAAATAACATTTTTGTGCGGTATCAGCACTAAAAGAAATATTTTCGACATGATTCATTACTTCGGAATGGTTCGGATGTTCTCCAGCAGTATTGGAAGAAGATGTTGCATTGACGCAAGACTGATATGATGGAAAATTGTAAGATTCTGAATATTTTTGTGCACTTTCCAACGATCTTGATTGAGAAACTGCCTGGTCTAGTGTGCGAGTACTATTCTCCAAAAGTCGTTGACGGATATGAGGTGTTACTAAACCTCTGATGAAGGTGTCTCTTATGAAGTCATTTCTGTTTTCTTCAGCAGTTACTGCTTTAAAATTGCATTCTTTACTCAGTATCTTAAGGGACTGTAAATACTGATCTATCGACTCACCATTTTCTTGTTTCCTCGTAGCAAGAATATGTCTAGCATATATTTCATTCACAGGTTTGCTATACGCATTTTCTAGTGTTTTGATAGCATCTTCGTAGGTCGTGCATTCACAGATGAGTTCGAAAACTGTTGGAGATATGTAGTTGATAAGAAGTTTGAGTCTGTCGTGATTTTCCGGCTTTGTACTCTCCAGAAAATTTTTGAAAGTCGTATACCAGTGTTTCCATTCCTTGGAAGCGTTAGTGTTATTGGCATTCACGTCGAATTTCTCGGGACGTAAAAACTTATCCATTTGTAATCCTTCAGTAGTTTGTGAATTAAATTGTAATATAAAAAATACTTTCGACTTTTAGGCTTTAATCCACAAAAACATACACATAAGTATCAACTTGACAGTATGTATGAATGTGACAATCCAAAAAACAATAGTAATATTATACACAATACGAGAATTTAAATAGTAAGGGAGACAGACTCATATCAATTATATGACATCTGGCATGTCGAATGCTTCTTAAATAGTCTCTTCTCCAAAAAAACTATTTCCGGTTTATCTATCAAGAGAGATTTTCTATTATGTTTTGTATATCTGAAACCCACATCTTTCAAAAGTTTGCATAATGTCATTTTGGAGAATTTTGGATAGTCCGTATCTTCTTGCACTGATGTCATAATTTTGTCAAGTGTTGGAATTTCGTTTCGTAAGTAAAATCCATGGACTTCACGCCTTAGTCATTGTTTTAATGACTCATCGATCTCAATTGGTTTTCGGCCTGAAGGAGTTTTAGGGGGTTGAAGAGTTCCATTCTTGCTTTCTTTTAGTAATCTATAAATTGTTGATTTAGCAACACACAACATAGCAGCCGTTAATTCCACAATATCATCAACACTTGCACTTGGATCCTTGTTTTTCAATGATATATAACAATTCAATATCAGAGTTTTTTCATTTAAAGATAATGGACCTGTTTTTGGTCGTTTAGATGGTCCTTGGCTTATCGACATTGTTTGGTACTTGCACAATTAACATTCAACAAATGTTTTAAATATATTCCAACTGTTTACAATATTATGAAAACCATACAACTTCATACAAC
This sequence comes from Galerucella pusilla, assembly GCA_910591695.1. Classification (NCBI taxonomy): domain Eukaryota; kingdom Metazoa; phylum Arthropoda; class Insecta; order Coleoptera; family Chrysomelidae; genus Galerucella; species Galerucella pusilla. Next base: position 4,790 of record CAJUYI010007816.1, read on the forward strand.
TTTACTCAAAGAACTAATACTAAGTACTGATTTAATGTACCTACTTTCTTTTAAAATAATATTCCCGATAATGTTTCTAAGAAAACTGGGTTGTTCAATACAAAATGTACCTTACGGTATACCCTCTTAAAATATATTTTGGTACGTCTATGGAATCTACTTAAATAAATGATTTATTACTCCTTGTCCTTTCTATATAGAATTATATCTTGTATAGATTTTTTAAATTTATTAATTAATTGTTGAAATGAGCAAAACATCATATCAATATTTTTCTCTTCAAGCTTTGCTTTAAACACTAAATATTTTGTAATATTTGCAAATACAAAATTACGGATTTATTTTTATAATAAGGAAATTATATAAACAAGTACATTAAGCAAGAAAACACAAACAATTAACAGACCAATGAGAAAAATATAAAGCTTAAAGGTGTTGTTCGCATTTTTTTGGAAATCTTAGCTGATGTGTACTGAAAATACGTTACTGGCCAACGTTTGGAGCGCGGGAGTGGAAAGATATTTTATACACAACCTTTCGATTCTGTCATTATGGGAAACTCTAAAATGGCGAGGATATAAATTTTTACTTACACGAAACCTCAATCAGGATTGCCTGCAAAACTTTGTTGGCCAAATACGAAGTTGCTGTGGTAATGCCAAAAATCTAACCCCGTACAATTTTGTAGCGCGTTCAAAAAGCTATTTTCTCTAAAAATTTTTGATCATATTGAAGGCACAAACTGTATGGATGACGTAAACGAAGTTCTTTTAACTATTGGTTCTGAACTAACAAAAGAATGCATAGAACAGTTCACTTTTCCTACATAAACTAAAAATGTGCCTTTAAAAGTGTTTACAATAGATTACCAAAATTTATCAAGCCCAGAATGAAATGCTTTAGTGTATGTTACGGGGTATTTGTTAAAAAAATGTCTAATAGAACATTCATGTGAAACATGTTTAAAGTTTGCCCATTCGGCTGATAATTTAATAAACAGAGAAACTTTTTTCTGTAAACTAAAAGCTTACACGACAAAGAAGGATGAATTTAGTGGCTTATGTGTACCATCAAGGGACATTGTTGAGAACGTTATTGCGATGGAAAATATATTTATCGAAAAATTCAATTCTGTAGCTAACCAAAGGGAAATTGGTCAGTTCCTTTTCAACGAATTTAGTCCGTATATATTTTACTCTCAAATGTATATTGAAAGATTTGAAAGACGATAGATTAAATTTAACACATAAACCAAAATCCAAACTTAGTATTTTACAACATTTATAAAATTTTTTAATAAAGTCCTGCAGCTGCTTCTCTTTTTACTGTTTTAAACTAGTCAATCTAAAAAATACGCGTTATTTAAAGATAAAAATTTAAGACTTAGTGGCCCTATTATTCTGCTCAAGTAGCAATTTAAATTCTATAAGGTTTGTATAAACAGCTATAAGATATATCTTATAGGATACTAAAATTCTTATAACGGTCTACAAAATAATTAAATGATCCTTATACAACTAAAAAGGGCCCATTTTTATACAACTGTTTGGTTGTAAAACAGTTCTATTGAAAGTTTATTCATCTCTTATATGACTGTTTAATACACATTTAAACAACTCTTAATCGACTATTTTATAATCACTTATACAGCTATTATAAAATGATCTAATAGTGTATCATGTAGTCACATCTATAAAAAGGGATTGAAGCGGCACTATGATGGTCTTAAAAAATGGTTGTATAATGCAGTATATTTTTTTATAATGCTGATTTCGCGCACAATAGAAACATTTTGTCATCTATAAGAGCATTTCATTTTTAGTGAAGAATATCAGAACCGAATTATATTTCAATTTGAACGAGCATCCTACATTTCATTTGTAGAAATGGAGACTTATTTATTTAGCATTGTATTTAAAAATATCATGAATTCGTTATGACTCATTTTAATTTTACATGAACTGTGACCTGACTTATATCATTACTGTAATGTATTCACTACTTTCTTATTTAAATAGTAAACAATTACAATTCACAAGGCACTGGAACTTTTTTAATTATAAATCGGAATATTAGTCACTTTATAGAACTTCTGAGGCGCCTAAAATCAACCGTCCTTGACACCTTGTATCCTGATGCATTGTCGTTTTAAAATGAATCATGATTTTTAGAATTTACATCCTCCAGGGTCATTTTCAAAAGTGTATAGGTACATACATAGCATACTGCCAAAGATTACAAAAAAATATGCGGCACTATAAACAGCACTGGAGTCTTACACAGAAGATTATAATATATATGTCGGCGTCATTTAGTGAAATCCGTCATTCTCTGAAATGTCTAGTCATTTCACGTATTGCCGGCAAACAGCGTAATTGTACATTCGGTACACCGTTTGCCTAATAGTTTTAGGCATTCCCTGTAATGTCGGATTTACGTTAGTCAAACGCCGTAATTTTCCGTTTTCAGCTGTTACTCTGTTTGCCGGGTTTAGTCAATCATTGTAATTAGGCAGTGTTGCCAGTAGTGCATGTAAAGGTATTAAGTATTGAATTTTAAACATAAACTCATTTATTATCAATATGTAATTATATTAGGAGAATGATTTGGACAAATACAAAAAATAAAATATGATTTTGAGATTAAATTCGCCTAACTAAAGTATACATACTATAAAAAATAAATCACAGAACCAACAAATGAGAACGAAACAAAATAATATAAAGATAAAAGCTGATACTTACTGTCTTCTCGTTTTTTTTCCAGGCGTTTGTTTAGCCCGCAGAATTTCTGTGGCAACCTAAGAGAGAAAAAAAGTAAAATATTATACCAGTTTTATAATTAAAATCTACATGCTCAAAAACCAATAAAAAGGCACACAATAAAATAACTCTTTCACCAAGCAAATGAATTATAAAACCGTGTTAAATGTGGCAACAGTGTACGAATTTGAAGTGATATTGTAGGCTGCAGAAGTTTGAGGTTATGTTTGAAATCCTAAAAAATTTACTTACCTCCGTCAATTCTGCAATATTCCAAACTTCTTATAAAACAATTCTGAATGCTTCGACATTCCAGTTTCACAAAAACATCACTACACAGATGTTAACAACAATTACAACGTTTGACTAAACCCGGCAAACAGAGTTACGGCTGAAAACGGAAAATTACGGCGTTTGACTAACGTAAATCCGACATTACAGGGAATGCCTAAAGCTATTAGGCAAACGGTGTACCGAATGTTCAATTGCGCTGATTACCGGCAATACGTGAAATGACTAGGCATTTCAGAGAATGACGGATTTCACTAATTGACGCCGACATATATAAGAATATAGTCATTGGAACCTATGAATAAAATGAAGCAAGTACTCCTGAGCAAAAACTTCAAGTAAGAGCTTAGAGTGTAAGATCGAATTTGTATGAATAAGTTTTGGCATATACCGAAGAGAATTTTTTGAAACAAAATATTAGTATCTCCACGTGCCATATTTGCGAAACCAACCCAAAACTCGCATAGATTAGTGTGCATGCATTTGTGTTGCGTCTGCATTATTGGGTTACATGTCACCTGTGCATTTTAAGACACCAATATCTTGTTGATGTACTCGATTTCAAAAAACTTAGGGTAGCATAGACGGAAAATTCGATCCACAAATCTGCATTTCCAAGTATTTTGTTCATAACAGATGATATCGTTGTTGAAACAGTCTGATCAATTCTCAATTCTTCTACAACTCCCGTTTAGAAAAATTCATTTTATGGTTTAAAAATCCCTCCTCTTCTTTCATGATTTTCTTCCGAAAATCAGGTGTGCATTTTTTTCGTCAAATTGGTATAACATTTAATATCTCGCCCAATAACTTCTTTTCGTACTTTGTATTGCTCCTGTGCACAAAAATTCACGAACCATGGCCAGTTGTGAAAAATGAGCATCTTAAGCTGAATATACAGTGCTATTCAAAGGTCCTTCCCCCCTCGTATCTTTTGAACGGCTACACTTACATTAATAAAATTTGGAGGATGACAATAAAGTGTTGTAAACTTTTCTACGAATGGTAACAGGTGACGTAATAGTATTAGATGACGTCACAGTGCCACTCTGGCCAATAATTTTAAATAGGACCTTATGGCAAGTGATACCTCGTTTGAAAGGCATTGACATTGGCTACATAGCCATATTAATTTTGTTCTTCACAAGTTTGAAGCAACAGGTAGTGTTCAAGATGCCAGACGACCTGGTCGACCAACATTTAGTGATGATAAAAAAATTGATATAGTTGCTGAAATGGTAGTAAACCCTACTTCCTCTTCAACTAAAGTTGCGTCTTTCTGTGGAGTAAGTAAAAGTACAGTACAGAGAGTGTTGGCTAAAAATAAATTTCATCCATACAAGTTAAAAATGGTGCACCACCTTTCGGTTGACGACCTGGACAGAAGACTCGAATTCTGTGAATGTATGACAAATAAAAATTAGTCAAAACCCACATTACACAAAAACAATTTGTTTAGTGACGAAAGTACTTTTTGCCTCAATGGAAATGTGAATACACAAAATGTAAGGTATTGGAGTGACACAAATCCTCACACCTTTCGTGAACAACATACCCAATTTCCAGAAAAAGTCAATGTTTGGGCAGGTATTTTGGGAAACCACATAGTGGTTTTGTTTTCCTAAATTCAAATTCAAGCGGTGAAGTGTATCTGGAGATGTTACAAAATGCAATTGAGCCGTTAATTCTTGAAATTCTGGAAGATAATCCAGATGAATTCGGCCATCTGTAAATAACATTTCAACAAGATGGTACTCCTGCACATTATTATGGTGCAGTAAGACGTTACCTGGATGAAGAATATAGAGGTAGATGGATCGGCCGGCGAGGTCCTATAGAATGGCCACCTCGGTCACCAGATCTGACACAATTAGATTTTTTTCTATAGGGGTACTTGGAATCCAAAGTTTATACTACGGCACCAGATAGCATTGGCGTTTTTGAAGAAAGAATTATAGATAGATAGATAGTTCATTTAGCAATAATGCTATTACAAACAAAAAAATTTCAAAAAATTGACATATTAAATAATTCTACACTATGTACTGATTACATGTCAAATAATTGGATATAATATAATTACAAATAATTCATTTTTACATAATTAAAAGCTTCTCTTATGAAAGTGTCAAGGGTGATACACGATTTTATAGAAATTGGCAAATTATTATACAACAATAAACCTTTGTAAAATAGAGAATTTTGTGTTGAAATAGTTCTTGTAGTCGGTATATATATGTTACTAGATGTTCTAGTGTTGTGAGTATGTATATCTCTAACAAAACTAATTTTGTTGGACATATATTTTGGTAACATATTATGAATTATTTTAAAAATAAAAATTACGTTCTGTAAAACCATTCGCTGATTAACACTCATAAATCCTAAACGGTCAAGCATATCTTTAATACCGTGTACCTATTTACTCTTAAAATAACCCTCATTGCTTTATTTTGTAAAATCTGTAATTTAGACTTCTCAGACTGGCTCAAATAATATAAAATTGTTGGACAATACTCAAAATGTGGTGCAATTATGGTTTTATATAATGTTACTCTTGTCATTATAGATAGATTTGAACTTATTCTCCTGAAATTATTGATTTTTTTACTAATTTTCTTATGAACATACTGACCATGTTTTTTAAAATTTAAATCCTTATCGATAATAACACCTAAGTATTTACATTCAGTAACAAGTTTTAAGGACTGACCGAACAACTTAATATCGCATGCAACATTACGTTTATTGTTGTTAAACAACATCACCACAGTTTTATTTGTGTTTACATACAAATCATTATCCATAAGCCACGATTCCAACAATTTAATAATATTTTGCATTTTATTCATTGTCTCTTCCACATTTTCACCCTCTACTGAAATTGTAGTGTCATCAGCAAATAAATTTAAAACTAATGAAATATCACAGAAGTTAACAATATCATTGATATATAAAATGAAAAGAAGAGGCCCCAATACTGTTCCTTGAGGGACTCCATACTTCACAAGAAGTTCACTGGACTGAAAATTATTCACTTTTACTCGTTGGTAACGATTTTTCAAGTAACTGCTTAACCATTCTTGTGCATTTCCAAGTATACCATATTTTTTCAGTTTTTTTATTAACATGTCCCTGTTTATTGTCTCAAGCCCTCTTTTAAAATCAAGAAAAACAGTACAAATGACTTTTTTGAATC
>CAJUYI010007817.1:200-11671 GCA_910591695.1 Galerucella pusilla
TGTATATGTCATTTACCTTGTATTGCAGCAGTCAACATTCCTTTCCCAACGAAATCACCTATGTAATAAGGGCCTCCTGAAATTATACGTACACAGTCATTATCTGTGTAGTCTTTTTGAACAATTACATTTCCAAAGTTGAATAATCCTACTTCCTGATTCAAACTAGTGGCTCCAACTAAACTATTTCTAATTTTTAAAGATGTTCCATGGCTGCTAAGTACTTTAAAATCCATGGTAAGATGTTGTAAGGTGTTTATGAAAATTTACATATTTTGTTTGTTATGACCAATAAATAATCTTTGGTTAAGAGTGATCTTCTTTTTTAAGTTGCCCAATAGGCCATGTCCGCCAGCTGATCAGCTGAACTAAGGTTAGTAGCCCTCAAGGATGTTAAATTCCAGAGCCACCAGTATAGGTGGCTCTGTAAATTCTCATCAAACATCCTTGAGTAACCCTGAGGGAAAACTATTTTAAAAGATTTTAGATTTGTGAGACTTTTAATAGACAATGTCGAGAATATGTATTGTGAAAGACTGTAATGTAAGGTGCACCCGGTAAGCTTTATCTTTATGAAAAAACATGTTTCATTAAATAAAAAGTAACATGACAGAACTGACGGAAGTAGTTATTCTTCTTATATACAGCTTTGAAAACTTCCCAGCATTGTTGTTGAATTCCTAACATTTATTTTTCTCCATGCTTCTCATTGAAATATGTGAAAAACGTTTCATTTATTGTTTCCTTTTTTTATTCAATAATAGTTATTCAGCCACCAAGTGTATTAAAAGAGACTTTTAGCTTGTCTTAAATTTCTCACGTATCCGTATACGTAACGAACTGCGCATGTGTAGACCCGTTACGTCTCAGCCGATACGAAGCGTTGAACGTATTGTTACGTACCCTACTCCGTATACTTAAACGTATCCCTATCCCGACCAAAGTCAGTATTCCGTGCTATTTGTGCTATATATATTACACCATCTTCCTCGTCTAGCAGCAATGGATTATTTAATATCGCCCCCATTTTACGTTTCACAAAAATATAAAAAGGTAAAATAAAAAAACTTTGAGGTTATACAATTAGAAACAGAAGGATGCGATACGTTTTCTGCTAAAAAGGCTTTCTTGACAATTTCTTCACGTCAACGTAATTCCAATACGGATACGGATACGTGTAAAAACTTAGGACCAGCTAAAAGTGTCTAACGAGCACTCGTGGTATTAGAGAGATATTGCTTGTTAAAAAATAGTCCGCGTTTGCGGTATTTTGAATTTTATTAAATGTGCGATTCACTTCTTTACGTCTCTTACGCTAATAGAGAGATATTGCAAATTCCGATAGCGCATGCTGTGTGTGTTATTTACTCCACGTTAAATATTACGTTTACGTCATAACAATGTTTGGGACGGTATACGTATTGCCATCTTAGTTTCTTATACGCACTTTATTTTTGGAACTTACCTCTAAAAGTTGAAACCAGTGTCACCACTCATTTGTGTAGAACACATATTTTGCAATTAAAAGATCATCTAAAGAATAATTCGAAAAAATTATACGAACATTTCACTTAATAATCATAATAAACAACAACTTAACCTCGAAAGGTTTCTGCCATAGAGAAATTTTTATTTTGTCTATGGTTTCTGCCGTAAATAACATGATGCGCCAACAGTATTACTACAGAATACACCAGGGATGGTGTATTTTGTGGTATTACCGTAACGTGTATTATTATTACGTATTATTATTATTATTATTATTACGTTATTACCATAACGTGCGCATGAACGCATGCGCACCTCAACATGCATGGGCAAAACAACAGGGCTGGCAACATGGGCTGCGTTCACATTGAAACAGCCGACAAGGTCTTGCGACAAGGTAACTCACATGACGTCTAGGACAAATTATCCCTTGTGATATTACCCAATAAAGGATAAAGAAGAAGAAGACGTCTAGGACAAATCGTCGGTCGGTCGCAACGATTATACACCCTACAGGATTGCTTATTTCCATTCAACTCTGTGTTCGCCTCGCTCAAGTCGGACGAATACGTCATCACTGGACCTAACCTTTTTAATTTTATAGTTTAACGTTTGTTTACAAAGTGTGATTTGACGATATTTTCAATTTTGAAGGTGTTGTTTATTAATAATTGTCAATCAAGAAAGTGTATAAATACGAAGCACATTATTTCAGTGTAAATACAAAATTTTTGGATTCGCGTTTCAATTGATACATTTCCCCATGCAAGCAAAAATTAAAATTAATTTGAAACTAAAACTTAGAACAGAGAACCATGTAATGTAGATGATCATGCAAAAAAATAAGAAATTAAGATATAAGCTAAAACTAAAAAGAATGCCTTAGCTACTCAGTTTCTGGCATAAACATCTACATTACATGGTTTTATAAGTTCTTAGTTTTAGTTTTAAAGTAATGTAAGTTTTAATTTTTGCTTGCATGAATCCACCTTTGTAAACTTCGAACAAGTATTAGGATTATTTATAACAACTATCAATCCCAGAGAAAAAAATGTTTGAAGAGAAAATGTGTGAGTACCACAAGAGATGATAGAGGTTTTAAAAAATTGTTTATTAATAAATTTTTTATTAGTGCATAAGGCGTCTATTTTATTTTCCCCATAAGAAAAAATATATATAATTCTGAGTTTACCCATCAATTAACCCATAAGCACATCTCGTAGATTTGCTTCTGTTTCTGTGCAAAATAAATTATAAGCAAGTTTCTTCAATTCGAAGTTATTGTTTCAAACGTCTATTTATATTTTATAACTACTTATACTACTAAATATAACTTTTTAAAATAACATATCACCAAAAAAAATTGATGTATTATTATTTTTTGCAAATAAACTAGAACAAAGTGGAAAATATTAACGATTGCAGTATATTTTAAATCGGTCGAGGTCCACTGGTGACGTAAGCACCGACGAAAGATTCAAGCGAATAAGCAATCCTGTGTAGGGTTTATAATCGTTGGGTCGGTCGTTCTTTGTTGTTTAGCTCCATCACAGAATACACTAGCCAAACAAGAAACAAAAGCCGGCGTGAATCCTTTGATGATGCTTTGATGTTTTGGGGGCAAAATTTCGTGACCTTCAAACTGACTTTGACAGATAACGGATCAAGTTACATTGAGAAAATTGTTCAAAAAATGTAAATTAAATGTTAACTACACGCAAAAAAGTGAAGCGAAAGAATCTCAAATAATAATTGTTTATTTATGACTTGTCTCGATAAAGTTTTGATTGTTCAACTCCATTTATGAATTGTTTAAGTTAATTCAACAGCTTAACAAATATTGTGAAAAATATATAAATATAAGTTTTAGCCTCTGTTTTTGGAGTACCATCCATTATTAAAAATAATGATCTATTGATTAAACAAATGATATTATTTTCTATATTGTTATCGAAACTATATTTGTAAATATGTATTTATGTAGGATAGGGTAAGTCTAAAAACCAATACAATAATAAATTATATATTTATATCAGTTTACAATAGAAACAATTTCAGTAAATGATGATATAAAATTACGATAAGAATGGTGCTTGGATATAAAATTTTCCTTATTTATATATTTAAAAGTTACACTTCACCATATTCTGAATTAAATTTCACACCCAGAGAAAATGTACTGATATCTGTGACAACGAAGTTATAAAAAAGAAGCGACAGTACACTTTTCTCCATAGATATCGAAGTTTTGTTGAGGAGTTCAGTCTAAGGTCAGTGTGGCCAACAAAAAGTGGTTTTTCTGACAAGAATGACAGTTAATGTCTACCCCTTAAAACATAAGATATTTGCATGTTTTTTATCATTGCGAACATCTATATTGCTTTATTAAAATAATGAATACACCCCCTGAATACACAGCACATCGGTGGCCAAAAATTCCAGGAACTCTTGGCATGTCACCATTTCCTTCCTGTTATCTGTCACTAGTTATGTCATATGTCAGTGGGGAAGTAATTAGAAGAATAGAGATACACCTAACTAGAAATGCTACAAAAATCTAATCGAAAATGGACATACAGAATCAAACGAATATCAACAAAAATAAATATAACCGACATTTGACATATTTAGTGACTGAATAACAGAAATGAGATGGTGACTTGCCAGAAGTTCCTAGAGTTATTGGCCACCGATATGTTGAGTATTCAGCTAAAAAGTCATTTTAAATTTTAAAATATACGCTTCGGGGGTGTATTCATTATTTTAATAAAGCAATATAGATGTTCTTAGTGATGAAAAACATGCAAAAATCTTAAGTTTTAAGGGGTAGACATTAACTGTCATTCTTGTCAGAAAAACCACTTTTTGTTGGCCACACTGACCTTAGACTGAATTCCTCTATTATTATCATCTATCACTTGAATGACACCCACGAATTGCACCAATTATTGGCGCCATTACTAATAAATGTAATTTTGTAAACAAATTTTATCAGTCAAAACACAAAAAATATGTAAATAATCAAAAAGCTTACAACAAAGAAAACTCTTTGGTAAAAAAAATTGAAGAACGTGTCACGGGACACACGGTAAGAACTTAACATCCTTTTAAGCAATAATAAAATTTTTTTAATCAATAAATAAATACACAATATTAATATAAGAATTTATTTCACCCTGGATGAAACTTCATTCAACAATCCATATATATTCGATCGATTATTATCAATTATCAACAATAGATTAAATAGTCGATTATCAACAATCGATTAACCTTAATCGATTAATACTCGATTATTATCAATCCTTCATTAACAATCGATTAATAAACGATTGTATATAATCGATGAATATTCGAATATTACCAATCGATTAAAAGTCGATTGTTTCTAATCGATCAACAATCGATTATTATCAATTGATTAATAATCGATTATTATTGATCGATTAACAATCGATTATCATTAATCTGTAGTTGTAGAATAGTAGATGAATTATTTCGTTACAAAATTTTCTGTCCTGGTTTTTTTCTTCAATCTATCGATTAATTTAAAATCTTCCATCTTTCCAGCATTTTTTTTAGTTTAAAACGGACGTGCGTAATAGTAAGGTATATCTCCTAATCGATTATCAACAATCGATTATTATACTATTATATTATCAACTTTGTGTAAAATTTAAACCAGAGACATCGATATATGGCGGCATTACAGTTTTTTCTAGCCTATGAATTGCTGCTTCGTAAACACATAACGCAGGCACATAACGCAGCAATGTAACGGTCAGATCTTTTGCGCCGCGACCTCCGGTCGCTCCAACCTAACGTAAAAAACTAAAGTTCTAAAAAAGATCAATCTTGCAAAAAATTATGGAAATAATAGTAAAAAATTTATCCGAATAAATTCAAATACACCAGCACTGCGAATAGAATTTGCATAGAATTTTAATGTAGCAACGGTGGACCCGTTCGATTCCCGGCCGAAGCATATGAATCCGCTTCTTCGTAAACGAGAGAGAGAGAGAGAGGCTCCAAGAAACATAATGCAGCAACGTAACGTAACGTTACGGTCAGATCTTTTGCGAATTACCCCCTGTCGCTTCGCTCCAACCTAACGTAAAGAACTAAATTTCTAATAAAGTTCTAACAATAAAATCACATGTCATTGACAGATAACGGGGTTAAAATGGCGACTGTCAGACATGCGCACTCAGAAAATGAATTGTAAAATAGCACGTTCTGTGGCTCCATGTTCCGGGGTGCTATTCTCGAATTCATACGCAACAATACGTATACGCAGCGTATACGAACTTTTACGTATGGAAATAATCGTATACTAAGGCCCAGTTGTACAGTCTCGGTTCAAGCCTTGGTTCTACTGAACTAAGTTCAGGGATGAACTAGGTTCAGAAATATGTTTCCGTTGTACAGGTCATATTTGAGCCCAGCTCTACAAAACTTGGCTTAAGGAAAGATATGTTATGTTGGTAGCGTTTGCTCATGAGCAGTTGGTTATTTCTGTCAAAAATGACATTTTATTTGTAAGAATATGAAATTTTCACGAGGTTTTTGATCTATGTTCATAAGTTGTAATATGTGTGAATACTGAAGTGAGACCTGCCTAATAGAAAACATTAATCCACGATTTTTTTCAAAACAACGTACACACAAAACGTAAGAAAATACTGTAAGTTTTACAAATAGCCAATAATTTATAATTTTGGGAGGATATGGCTGAGGGTAAAAGATCAGCTAATTTTACTTCCACAGAAGAAACAATATTACTTCGTTTGGTAAAAAAGTATAAAGATATACTAGAAAATAAAAAGACCGATAGTAAAATAAACAAAAATAAGCTAGAATGTTGGAAACAAATTGAAACTGAATTCAACAATGACAGTGGGCATATTTTTCGAGATACATTGATCTCGAGGAAAAACTATGAAAACCTGAAGAAGAGAACAAAAAAGAAATTTAATTATTTTAGGTTTAAAAGTTTAGACAAATAATATTAAATACTGTATAATATATAAATTGGTACATTAATAAATGGAGTTTTCCTACGACCACATAGGAAAGTGACATATATCGCACTGACTAGTTCTATGGAAAGTGACCTTTATTCATACGCGTACGGAAAAAAATCTTATCCGTACGTGTGCGGATAAAAAAGCTGTCAAATTGAATGTTGAAATGCTAGTCTTTTTACTCCGCAAATTAATATGTATATGTGAAATGCTTATTTCCTAAGTTGATTTGTCCATATAATAATATAATATAATCTATTTATTTCATTTAAAATAAAAAAAAAAAAATACCGAGTCCGGACTCGAACCACCCTACTGCTTGTCAAAAATCGAGCCCACGGATTCCTAGACCGCTCGGCCATCCCACTGTTGTAGCTTATGGTTCTTGTCCAAGATACTAATAAGCGCTAAGGATATATACACAACAGTTTATTTATTCTCCAAAATAAAATGTGTTTATATCGACATTTATTGGACTTTCATGTTATTAAAACAATAAATATCCGTTTTCAATTATTTGAACAATGAATCCTTGAAATAGCTAGTTAATACTTTCAATCTCCTACAGGTAGGCAACAAGTTAAATATTAATTCTAACTTTTTTATAAAGGTACTTTTTTCCATTGCATAAAAATCACAATTTTCTGGGCCAATTTCAAAGGTAAGTAATCAAAACCATATAAAGTATTTACAAATACACATATGTAAAACCTCTCACATCTACATAAAAAAGCAAGATTATACATGCCTAATTTGGTAAAAGTATATCGCGTGGTCGTAGGAAAAATAGTGTACATAACTTGTGCGAAAGTGATTTTTCACACTCGTGGGATTGTCTCACTCGGCTGCGCTCGTGAGACAATACTTCCCACTCGTGTGAAAAATGTCACTTTCCGCACACGTTACGTAATATACTATTTTACACGGCCAGTTTATTTGTCCAGAAGATGATTATTAATCTTGAAAAATAAATAATTCATGTTTAGATTTCATTAAAGTAATTTATTAACTGATGTCTCACAGCATAATTGATATTGGGTATGTTGTGAAAATGTATATATGGTTCAATATTTACATTGTCAACAAAGTTAACTGCTGCTTCATCTTCTTCATTGTTAGTATCTGGCTCATTCAAGAGTTTAGCAATATTCTCCAAAACTGCTAAGGCAATCACGACAGCCTCAACTTTTTCTCTTTTCAGTATAATTCCAAAAGCAAGTATAGGAAACCTTCTTTTCCATTGTCCAAATGTTCTTTCTATGCAATTCCTTGTTCTGATCTGAGATTCATTGAAAAGTTGTTCCTGTCTTGTCACAGGATTGGCGAGGGGTGTTATTAGGTAATTTTTTAATGCGTAGCCACTATCTCCAACTAGGATATATTTCTCGAAGTCTCCTCGTTCAAATCTAACTCTGATGCTTGAATTGGCAAATATTTGTGAGTCATGGGTTGAACCAGGGCAACGGCACACCACATCCTGAAACATGCAGTTCGAGTCACATATGGCTTGAACATTAAAGGAAAAGAACCCTTTTCTATTCCTGAATATTTCTGCATTATTTCCTCCAGATGATATGATTTTGACATGTGTGCAGTCGATAGCTCCAATGCACTTGGGAAATCGTGCCACACTATAAAACTTTTGAGAGGTATTTCTAAATTCAGGTTGAGTTTCAGGCATTCGAATATACTGGTGATAAAGCCCTGCCAAAGCTCTGATTACCTTCCAAACAATACGACTTGCTATGCCAACAAAATCCTCAACTGTCTGAAGAAAGTTTCCAGTTGCAAAATATCTCAAAGTTACGAGCACCATTTGTTCAGTAGTTACAGCAAAATTCCTAAAAAGATATCAATTACAAATGGATAACAAAGGAAAATAAACACACTCACCAATCTGTTGGAGACGAGATTTGTGCTTCAGCCTGGTTTATAACAAAACGAACACCCTGCTTGGAAAGCCGAAATCTTTGCACAAATTCATCATCATTCCATTCTTGAAAATGATCCAATCTATTTCTATATTTCTTTCGACGTCTTCTAGCGTTTATTAATACTTCTACTGCTTCGACAAAGTCTTCATCATCTGTTAGTTCCACAAGATTTTCAGGTAGTTGGTGAGCCATTATTTTTATTTGACACAAACATACAATAGTTAAATACTGATATCACAACGATTATGACAAAATAATACACAAATTTAGGTTATGTTATAATAGAACTAGGTTTAAGCGCCCAAATTCGACCGCTTAGTTGAACTTGATAAAGCGGCATCCAGTGAACCAAGCTTTACCTTGAACTAGCTTCGTACAACTGAACTTTGAAATTTGAACCAAGTACAACCTTGAGCTCTGCTTGAACCGAGACTGTACAACTGGGCCTAAGACTCATGTGCATTCTTGAACACTATACGACTTCTTCATTCGTCTACGTAATTTGTGGTCGGATGAAAACTTGACAACACTGTGACAAAACTGCCAATGTGTCAATTTTCTCATGGGTTACAACATGTTTACAATATAATAATAATAAAAAACAATTTTATATACGAAAAAACCGCGAAAACGTTCTGACTTGAACCTTTGTTAATAATAAAAATTTTTTCTGCATGTTCCTTGTGGTATATTATTCATTCTTTTTTTTTTTAATTTTTTGGGAAATTAAACCACAATATTTTTAAATTCTTTACTTCAACGTTTCGGTAGCGTTCCAGCTACCGTTGTCAAGAAAAAATAAGTAGAAATTAAGTAATTTTTTATCCCTAACGTTGAAGTGAAGAATTTAAAAATATTGTGGTTTAATTTCCCAAAAAATTAAAAAAAAAAATGAATAAAAATTTTGTTTATATACTAAAAAACCGCGAAAACGTTCTGACTTGAATCTATCTTGTAGTTGCCTGTTGAAAATAACACACGGAAAATTAGATTTAACTGAATTCATAGAAATATTATCAAATGGAGAAAACAAAGGGAAACATAACATCCGATCAGCGTAAGGAGTTGGTGGATTTTATTAAAAGCCATCCACAACTCAACTCAACTGAGATATTTCTTATTCACATAAAATTGACTTGTCCATCCACCCACATCAAACAAAAAACAAATCAATTTGAAATTTCATTTCAAACTTTACACAATCATAACAAAAAATAGAGGTTAACCCCTTCTTTTTGATCATAAGATGCCATATGCGCATGCCCCTTATGAAAACCCGCATTCGCATAGAAGATTCGTATGCCTAGTACCCATACGTGTGAATTCGTACGACTGGCGGATGCTTTGTTTCGTATACTACGATTCGAGAATACCTACAACTACAAGTCATACGCAAATTATCGATGACCATCAAATTTCGTATACGCAATTGACTCGAGAATAGCACCCCCGTGTCCTTGTCAGTGGTGCTGTTCTATGAATTGACAAGTAACTGATGTGTGGTGATTGAGATAATCCCATAGACAAAAAATTATTATGCTTAATCTATGGTTATAATAAATCCTGTCAACCTGTCATTAGAAAATAAACAAACATTTATAATCACTGTTTATAATTTGTGAAAATGTGCAGCAAAGCCATAAGTTTGCGTGTCCAGCTTCAAGGTATAATAGCTTCAGGAGGATCTCACAAAGATCAGGCTGAAAAGTATGTACACTTAAGTATTGTTGATACTTATTAAAAAGTATATTATTTTCTATTTTAGGTATAGAGCTACTCTGGATAATATTTTCAAAGAAAGTGATGACGATTTAGTCGATTGCTTACAAACATTTATTGAAGCTAGTATGTAAAGTTTTTCTAACATTACACAAAGTGACAATCAGAATGATTCTTATTTCACATGTATGAAGGATAGGCCAATGCTTCAAGTCATACAAATGGAATATGAGCAAATTATACACAATACTTCTTATGTGGATATTTGTGAAATAATGCCTCACTTCTATATAAACTACATAAATCTTTAAATTTAATTAAGTAAAGGATTAATTTATTTATCAAAAACACTATCGAATTATATAATATATAAAAAACTAATTATATTGACCAAGATTTGACTCTAGTATTTCACCAACCTGCTTATTTCATACAAATTGTATTTAAAAGATTAAGGATCATGGATAATCTCAAGTATTCCAAAAGCAGAGAGTCAAATATTTTGAATTAAAACTTGTAGTAAAAAGGATTAATAAATTTTCCATATTCAGGAAATTGCTTGATACCAAACTTTTTAACTGATCCATTTCTCAACTGTCCTGATGCATATGTCATGATATAGCTCCTTTGCAAAAAAGTGTCAATAATTGCATTTTGGCATCTATAAATACAATAATTCAGAAAATATCTCATAGACTAGCAACATGGAAATAATATCAAAATTTGAGTGATGTAGGTCTAAAAGCTTTTACATAATCAATGTGGAGAATATTTTTGAAAATTCATAGAAATATTGTTTCTTGGAACAAATGTTATGGCTCATTTTTGTCTAGAAGTGTTATGGCATTCTATGATAGAAAAATTCCTCTTTAAAAAAAATTAACCTATTATTAGAAATTTAGAAAGGATCATGAATATACCACAAGGAACATACAAAAGAAGTTGAACATAGTCATAATTCTAGAGCTTTAAATAATATTTATGACATTTCAAATTATGAAACAATGTATTGCATATGTTATTCAGTAAATATATTATACAATATATTACTGAAAACCATTTAATATATCCCTATATAAGCCAAACAGTATAAACTACTCTACATACACAAACAACTTTTCAAATATATTATAAACAGATATATTATCATTAATTTTAAATTCAAATGTATATGTATTTATACACTGTTGGTGTATTTATATTAGGTGCTGAAGAAACATTATTAACAACTATTCTTTGATGGCTTTTATGGAATATATATAATCGTAGAAATGTTAGCACAAGTAAATGTATATTATTTATTCTT
>CAJUYI010007819.1:0-11669 GCA_910591695.1 Galerucella pusilla
CTAGATTAAGAAAAAAATATAAATAAAAATCACTAAATCTCCCTATTATTTCATCACAAATCTAGAATGCAAGTTTCGCTGCTCTCCCCTGACACTTTTCAAATCCGTCTTCAAATTCAAAATCGGACAATCGACAACGCATCCAGACACTTTGAAAACTATCGTATGAAAAAAACTAACTAACCGTCGCTTGGCGTCTGCTCTTCGAGTATATAAAGGACATACGAATAACTTCTTTTGTATTAAGTTTCAACTTTTGCAATTGAAACATGACGAAGATATGAATTTTTAATAAAATGACTAATTTTCCGGTGTTTCCTGATTTTCTCGGTTCCTAATTAACCCATTTACTTCCTCATCACCTCATTCTGCTCGTATTTTGATAATCTACAATTTATCAATACATACCATTGAGATTGCTCCAGTAAGTTTCACGCTATATCTATGAGAAGAAAAATAAGGTTTTTTTCGATTTAAATGTTTATAACAAATGACTGAACAACATTTGCGTGTCCAAAACATGGCAAAAAGATGCTATGCAATGTCTTTTATACGATGGCATCATCCATTTCCTACTAGGATATTGCTTGGCACCGTGCCATCAAAGGTATTTAAAAAATCCTTCATTAACGACTAACAAAAGAAATAGAAGAGCAACTATAACAAACGCAAAATGGGTTCAGGAATAGATGGAGCATCAACGATCACATTTCTACAATGAAACAAGCCATCGGAAAACTCAAGGAATCAAATTCTGTTTTAAATCAGATCTTCATAGACCTCGAGAAATCTTTTGATGGTGTGCAAAGAAAAATAGTACTAGAAATTCTGGAGCAAAGACCTAACAAGAGATTCAATGAGCCTAAAGGATGTATGTATGTAAGAACCGACAACATAGAATCAAAGTCACAGAAGGTAAATGCTGGACTGAAGCAAGTAGGGGTACTGAGCCCGACATTAATCAACCTGGTGATGAGTATGTTACAAATAAAACGAGAAATCAAAGAATCAAACTCTACATTGGCCATAAAGAATTGAAACCGATCTACAAGAGAACCTATTCGCTAATGATTCAGTTATATAATAAATAAGAAACAATTTACAGATATGGGAAGGGAAACTAAAATCCAGAAAAATTCAATAAAGAGGAAACAGAAATAATGATCAGCAGCAGAGGAGGAAAACAGTGAATATAAAAATAGATGATAAAAAGATAGAAATACTGGAGAAATTTGAATATCTAGGAGTATACAACAACGACAACAGATGTAATCAACAAACGAATTGGAGGCGTCCCAAAATTGTACCATTCCATTGAAAATAGCTTCATTGGAGAAAAAAAAATATCACGGAAGACTGAAATTAACGTATATAACTTAGTATTTGTATAATAATAACTTATGGATCAGAGAGATGGGTACTGACAAAAAAGCTTAAATCGAGAATACAAACCAGGGAAATGGAGTACCTACGAGAAGTTTTAGGAGGGTCGAGAAAAGACAGGATAAAGAACGATTATATGAGAGAAAAACTAGGTGTAAGACCAATTTCAAGGACAATTGTAACCAATCAGTTAAGATGGTTTGGACACCTATTAAGGATGAACAACGGGAGAACGGTAAAAAACATATGGGAAGCAAAACAACCCACGAAAAGGAAAAGGGGCAGATCACTTACAACATGGGATGACACCATCAATAAAATATTAGAACGAAGGGGGATAGATAGGAAAGGAGGAAATAAGTTGGCAGATGATGAAAAGAAATAAAAACACACACCCTACCCCTTTCTTGGGTAGAAGGGTGTATGGATTATGACTTCCCGCCCTCACTGCCTGTCCTCTGAAATAATGTGATCGTTACCTAATACTATCTATTTTAGATGAATATTTTTCATATTCAAAATATAACACATTGATAAATATTATAATACCTATTTTTCGAGGGGTACAATCCATCAATTCTTCATCAGAAGACATTTTTTAAAATTTATTATTCGCGAACTTAATATCCATCAGACTTTATCTGACATTTATTTATATTGGTGACAGTTGTCTAATGTAATATTTCAGGTGTGTTCAGAACGAAAAAAGATTCATTGATTTTGATCGGGATATGATGGTTGTTAATAAAATGATAAACAAACCTCGGTAGGAAGTTTCATTTCAGTTTCGAGATAATAGCTAACTACCTAATCTCTTGACAGTGATGAAACTCTTTCCACCTCGGTGTGTAATATACAATTGCCGCAACCCTCAACGTGGTCCACGTAACCATCACTGTATAATCATAACCATATCACGGATTTTACTGATGTAACCTGCTAAATCTCCACTGTATCATTTCAGTTCAGAGCTTCCATCATGGATGTCCGATGGACTTTCCAAGAAGTAACTTATTTTCCTTTGTTTTCCATTCTGTGAAACAATCCCTATGACTACATTTTTTTTTCAAGTTTGCATTTTCACTATTCCAATTTTCAGTTGTTGTTTATAACTAAAATTAATGTTGCCAGAAATTTGGAAAAGTATGTATTTTTTGTTGAACTGAATTAAATGTTGTTGATAAGCTAC
Organism: Galerucella pusilla; assembly: GCA_910591695.1. NCBI lineage: Eukaryota > Metazoa > Arthropoda > Insecta > Coleoptera > Chrysomelidae > Galerucella > Galerucella pusilla. The sequence goes on from CAJUYI010007819.1 coordinate 2,573, forward strand.
TGGCTGGATTGAACAAAATTAATACGAGCGAACTTTGAATTTGTTTTTCACGCCTATCCCTCCTGTATTCTCTCAACGCCGAAAATTTTTCTCGCGCGACTTTTTTCCCCAGACACCCATTTTAGTCTCTTGAAGTTCTAATGTCCATTCTTTACATCCAAATGCTACTAACAGTTTCATAATTGTTTTGTATAGGTTTTCTCAATTTCAATCTACGTGGAATGGTTTTATCTGTACGTATTCTGTTGACTGAATTCACATAGAGATTTTCCATTATGATTTTTCATTGTAGTTTTTCAATGGAGTGAACTGTTTCTACTTTTTAAAATTTGTAAGTATGTCCTGGATCTGCTTTTTCAAAATATTCACCCAGTCTGTATTCTTGATCCCATCATTTCATAACTTCAGTTTCCTTATACCTTATTGGCATACCAATATTTTCTTTGGTATTTTACCCAACTACTTCTTAAAATTATTTTCTACTTCTTGAAATTATAACGACATGATTTGGATTTGAGAATGCCAAACACTGGAGAGCTCTGTTTCCTTGATAATAATACTTTCCAGTTATTATCACTGACTATTGATAAAACTTTTGCAATCTTTCCATAGACTTATAATATAAGTCTATGAATCTTTCTTATTCAAAATTATGTGTAAATTGTGTATTCAGACCGGATTCACTAATTCATTTATCAATCGTCCACAAGTGTAGCGAAGAATTATATTTTTACGACAGAGGTAGCTGTCGATCTTTAATAAAAAATGTAATTTCAAATATTTTAAAATTCAGACCATAAACTAGGATCCTCTTGGCGGTGCCGGTGTTATAATATAAGTGCTGCTGACTTACAAAATCGTAATAAAATGTGCTTCCAAAAACCAGATGGTAACAAAACCTGAACTGTGGGTCATTTTAGTCCTTCTACCTGTTTTAATTGTAACACATTTGAATATAGCCATAAAGTTCAATAAATTTTATTTCTTTATTGCTTTATTCTTCACCCAACGCAATGGTCGGTAGCTGCTTTCTTTTGACGTTAAAATCCGCAATTTTTTTTGAGTTGGGTAATATAATTTTTTTATTTATTGCGGCCTGCAGTAAAATTATAGTGGCCGAGGAAACACAGTAGAAGTAAGTATTCACCGACACGGCATTTTGCTGATACTTTCTTACCTGACAACTTTATCATGTATTTTTGAATGTTTTTTCAATTTTTGGGAAATTTGTGAATACTTAAAATATATATTTCACAGTTTGCAGTCTGAGCATTCTTTCTAAACTTGGTTTATATTATTTAGGTGAACGATGCAAAGCCAGAAAATACGATAAATGTTCGAACGATAACAAAAGGTTGACGTCGCATGTTTGTTTGTGATCAAAGATGGCGGATTGTCATATTTTATATTTATATTATCACTAAAATGAGAATAATTACAATTGTAATGTTAAAATGAGTTATTGCATTAGAATGTTTGTAGTTTACACAATTATTCCAAATGATTATTTTAGTTATTCCTAGTGAATGTCATCATGCCTAGTGCTGCAGCCTCTTATGACCAACAGTTGAGACTGTTGATGTTGAGAGTCTGATTCCTGCCTGAACGAAACTGCTAATTTAGTACCGACTAACGAGCTGCTTTTTTATAATAGTCGTAGGTCTGTTTTGGAGATGAATTTTATAGAACAATGCTAGTCTCAGAAGAGTTTTTAACATGTTTATAAAATATCTATTCTTTTTTTAATTTTTTGGCCACAATTCATGAAACATTCCACTGATATTCCCTATTTATATTCCTTTCATCTCTTGAAAGAATAAATTACTTAATTTCGAGACAGTAGTGAGTTTTCAAATATAATTTGATTGATATTGAGGAAAACAATTCGATAAACGCAATAGTTAATTTTTTATCTTTGGAAAGCTTTGGAATTTTACGTTATTCTCTTTTTCTTATTATACGAGATTGACATCAAACTTGAGAATAAATGGAGCTCTGAATTTATGAGGCTGACAAATTGGAGAAATTCCAACTTATTTCTGTATAAACAGTTGAAATGTGTTAACGTTTCTTACGAAACTGGAATTCCTTTAGAGAATTTCAATAGTGAGAGGAGAGAAGACCCTGTTTTGACGAATAGCAACGCCAAGAATAGACGTTTCTCTGCGAAAATAGTTGGAATGAATTCGAATGGTGATATTAATAGCTTACAAAATAGGAGAAATTAATTATGTTGGAAATATTTGTGTATTGTGGAAATCGCTATATATCCTCAATTATATAAATAGTCTATTTATAGTAGGACTATTTTGGTTCTGAAACGAAGATAGTGTTCAGAGTGAGATACTAGAGATTCAGGATACCATCCGAAGCCGAATTTTGGTTATAATCACAAATACGAAATTGTTTTCTTCCACTTATAGCTATGAAGTGGAAAATTATCGCATTTTCCAGCCAACTGTCAACTGAGGAGTTGAAAAAGTAAATGAAGGAAAAATTCGAATGTCTTGAGAATCCAGCGATAGTAGTTCAACATAAACTTGTACAACATAATTTTGTATAACCAACATAATTGCTGCTTGTAATTACGTTACAAGATAGAATCATTTGGATGAAAATGCCGTTGGCCTAAAATTTGCGCTAAACCAAAAATGATGACTTATGACATAAGGTTCATAATCGATGTGTTATACTTTGGCAAATTTATCTGAAGCCGTGAGAGGAATGCAGTTGAAAACATTCGATATTGCCACGTTTAACTATGGAAAAGCTAAATATGAAGTGATAATAATTAGAAAAGGGTCTTTTTATTATTAATAATATCAACAATATGATTGAACGTTAATTCTTCAATGTGCTTGTTTGTTGGATTTTCCTCATCAAGATTATTTTTTCAATTCATGAATAATAAAAGATGAACACTTTTCCAAATTTGTTACGGGCTTCTTCAAGCTCTGGCAGCGTTTTACGAAAATCATAATTACCACACCCTCCTAATTACATAATTGGTGATTTGTTTGGAGAGCTGACAACTTATTGGCAAGTGCGTGTGTGTGCGCTCTTCCCTCTCACTTCGTCAATTGATTGATATTGATTTACCCAGTGGCGTTGGTACTGTCCGTTACCTCTGTATTTTCAATGTTACTTGGTTAAATAGGTACCGTACGCCATTTGTACGTTTTTGACATATATGCCTCACTTCTTACCGATTCCCCGTAGTTTCAGATAGGTGAGACGTTGTGTCTTGAATTTGGTAAGTAGTGGAAACATTGTATATATACCACAGTTGTGAAGACATTTATAAGTACCGCACCTTATTCCTCTCGGGGCAAATTCTCTCTTGAAATGATTCTGGGGCTTGGTCAATATTAAAAGTCTTCACCACCTTGGTGTATAACACCTATACTATATTCATGCCTTGGGTACAATGGAAAATCATATAATCTATAGTATAAAATTGACATGTGTGTCTGTCTGTTCATTTGGGTCAATCTCCGAAGCTTGATAGATAATACCTTGGAAGAACTAGCAACCAAAATAAAGGCTTATATAATTTTTGGGTCACAATTCCTGTGCTAATAGAGTTCCTGAGAAAATACAGCACCTGAGAAAGATACGTATCTTACATAACATCCAACAGCTTTTTTTATAACTTTTTTGACCTCTATTGTTTGCGGACACTTCTAAGAGAGTAACTACATTGAAGTGCGAGTTTAATTTATCCTAGTATCTCCACATTTTTTCAGGTCCATCGCTTGTACTGTTTCTCTGTGGTAGAGTTATTTCAAAACCTCTTGGGTGCTACGTCACAGATGTGCAAATGACCAAAATCGGTACAACGCGGCAAAACCGCATGTGTAGCAGTGAAGTTGAAAACATCGTCACTTGAAGTTGAGTTGTTCACTCAACTTTACTGCTATATGCGGTTTTGCCGCGTTGCACCGTAACGTAGCACCCATGAGGTTTTAAACTAACTCTAATAAAAATTATGCAGAAAAATGTGATAAGATGAACGTTCCAGATTCCATCAATGATCGAGTGTGTTTTTCGATATAAGCATTAAATTGAGTAAAAATGAAGTGTATTTTTATGTTTCTCCCATTTTCACTCAATCAACTAGCGGGCGTTGTCGTTTTGTTTATTCAGGCATTGTCGGAAATTCATTTGTTTGTTCTCTCGTTGAATGAGCAAATGATTATTGTCACTAATAATATTTGTTAGTTAGCTGCAATCTGAATCAGTAATTGAAGATAAATATCTTCATTGTTTGTTTTTTAATGAGCTTTATGATAAAAAAAAACTCGATTCGTTATTACCAAGATCAGGATATCTGAAAACGTCAACCCAATTTAATTCTTGTCTTATATTGATACTTCAATCATTTTGAAAAACGATTTATTAATACCTGCATTATAACTGAACACACCATTTTCTATGATAATGGAAAACAGAGGGAAATATAGAAAGCCCACTTTAGCTTTAGAGAATACCGGCCTGCATTTTGGTTAAATTGATGTCGGTACTCATTTTGTGCATTTTATTAATCCCAAAATATGCAGTTGCGGCAGAAAAATATACATGGTGACTGTTCACCCACCAATCGAATACTAGCTGACTAGCTACGCCAGTCAAATACAGCTAGTACCCAAGGATAGATAGTAAAATCGAGGGCAACACTAGCTCAGACAATAAAACGCCATAGTATCAAACTATCCTTTTTGTTGGGACATTTTGAATCTTTTTTCGAATTTCAGAAATTTTTATCACTTCTTGAGATATGCTCAGAAAAGCAAACCCTATATATAAAATACCATAAATAAATGAACTGTTCATAACTTTATGATAGCTCCACTTATCTCTTCACTTCTAATTTTGTATTATATTGTTGATATGCTTACGCTTGTCATATTACTTGCCTTTGCAACAATGTCATCAACTGAACCTGAAGGATTTTCAGTGTTCAAGCTATTATAAACATTGTTTATCGCTCATCGTTTACCGACAACGCCGACTTTTTCGTATGCTATACTGGTGCAATATTCTGCCATTGTACTATCAACCGGAACTAATAATCACAATATTTGCTTCAAAAAAGTTATCAAGCGAGCAAGTTCTTTCTAAATTCACTTAATGAATAATTTCTCACAGTCAGGCAGCAACTACCTTTGAAACAAAAATACACGAATTCTATAGTCAAGTAGGGGAGTTATCAGCGTAATGTTGAGATGATTGGGTGTTATTGTTCATATGATGAGAAATAGGGCTCTTGGAACTGTCAAAAAATTTTCTCTGAAATTATAATCCCACCTCGACTGCCGTCAAATTTGCTGCCAAATTTGTTTCAACAATAATATTATTAAAGTCGTTTATATACCTACAATATGTCCCCCTAAGCTGAAATCATATGGCAAACTCTTATTATAAATTTTAGGAAGTACAGTCATCAAATATGAAATTTTTCAGTTTTATACCAGGTTTGTCAAAAAATATTAGTTTCACTCAACAGTAAAGTACTTTCAAATTTGACAATATCGAGAAATTTCAATAAAAAAAGTAGATCAGAATAATTGAAAACTACGATCAAATATGTAATTACACTCACTTAAATTAAAACTTCAAATTATTTCATTTTTTACCCCTCTTGTGATTACGAAACACACGATAATCTTTTAGGTTTCCCATGTTTTTTAATAATTTTGCATTCAAATCGCGGAATAAGTGCATATTTATTGATTCAGCAAATAATAATAGTATATTACGTAACGTGTGTGGTAAGAAGCAATTTACGCACGAATGGAAAAGTTACACACGATGCCGCGTAGCAACGGGTGCGTAATTCCGTGAGTGCTGAAATTGCTTTACAACACGAGTTACGCACTATACTTTACCTAAGACCTACTTGTGCTTGTATTTATAAAAAGCATAAGAAATATCAGTTACATAATTAGAGGTGCTTGGTAAACTCCATCTCTATTACTCTATTACCAACGAAAGAAGCACATTAAAGAACTAACGTTCAATCATTATTAATATATTGTTGATGATCAAAAGTCCCTTTTTCAATTATAATCAATACATACTTGGGCTTTCCATAGTTGAACGTGGCCATATCGAATGTTTTCAAATAGTAAACTTTGAATAAAATGGCGACGTCTATTGACAGTTGTTAAGTTGTTGCTAGGGAAGCCGTGCGATTTACTTTACAGCTGTGAGTTTTTTTTACAGTGCGTAATAGACATCATTACATTGATACCGACTGTGTGTTATTGACTGATTACAGGGGGGGTCGTAGGTAATAGTATATTACGTACTTTACCTACGACCTACTTGTACTTGTATTTTTTATAAGAAGCATAAGAAATAACAGTTACATAATTAGAGGTGCTTGGTAAACTCCATCTCTATTACTCTATTACCAATGAAAGAAGCACATTAAAGAACTAACGTTTAATCATTATTAATATATTGTTGATAATCGAATGTCCATTTTTCAATTATAATCAAAACATATAACTAGCCCTTTGGGCTTTTCATAGTAAAACGTGGCCATATCGAATGTTTTCAAATAATAAATTTTGAATAAAATGGTGACGTCTATTGACAGTTGCTAGGGAAGCCGTGCGATTTACTTTACAGCTGTGCGTTTTTTTTACAATGCGTAATAGACATTGACATTGACACTGACACCGACTGTGTGTTATTGACTGATTACAGGGGGGGTCGTGGTAAAATACATTTAAACACTATGTTATAAAATTAACATAATATTTATGCCAGAAACAAACAAATTTGATTTTTACTCAAACTAATGCATCGACATATTCAACTTTTTTCAGTAACATTTTTCAATATTGTCAAATTTGAAGGTACTTTACTCTTGGTTAAAACTAGGTAATATTTTTTGACAAACCTCGTATGCGACTAAAAAATGTGATATTTGATGACTGCATTCCAGGTTTAGGATGATGCAGAACTTTTTAAGAAGAATAACTTTTTTCCCAAAATCAATAATAAAAACTAGACTATTGTTCGTAGAGCTGGATATAACGATTTTTGTTCCACCAAGTATCTTGGAAAATGAGTTTTACCATTTCAATGCAACTTTTAATTATTTTTCACAACAGATTAACAAATTTAATTACAATGTTATAGCCGTTGAATGCCCAGCAAAGGTTTTTATTACAGGCTAAAAAGTTTCATATGCCTAATCAAAAATAATTTCCGAATGCATATGATTTTGGCTTTAAAATTTTTTGCCATTTATTTTACATACCTTCCATCCATTGCATACAAACTAAAATGATATCTATTATTATTCAGTTCTCCTTTCGTGTTATACCGTTAAACATTATTCGCTTTATTGCAGTAAGAATTAACTAGAAAATATTTTCCAATTAACTTCTAAGCATTTATAATAGCTTATTGTTTCAACTTCGTGAAAATGTTTCTCTCGTCATTTAAATTTTATTTAAATAACCCGTAATCTAGGTTAAGTGTTAAATAAAACTGCCGGATGGCTTTTGATTGTTGTTTCAAATAGCTTAAAAGTAATCTTATATAATTATAATGACGAATTTATTTATTTATCAACTGCCAGGATGTTAAATCCTGCCAGAATAATATTCGGAGCACTGGAGCAGCTGATTTTGATATACTGTGTTTTGCAATGGGTCGTTAATTTTTATTTTATCTATTTGTTTGGTTATAATGTTCATAAATACGTTAAATGTGTTTTCTTATGTACAGTGTGTCCCATTGTAGGTGTAGGATTTATCGGCTATTGATACAAACTGATCATGGAGGTTTTTGCGGAGCATTGCTACTTTGTAATGTTTATTGGTGGTAAGAGAATTTTTCTACTACCGTGCGCTAAAGCGTCGTTCGGCCATCTGCAATAGCGTGCGGAAGAGTATCACTTCACGCACTAGTTAGGTAAATTACTATTTTGACACTGCTTGCAAAATTTATTGGAATGATGGGACTACAATCTTTACATGATTCTACTATCCGTGTGTATGTCACTGAACTCATGAGCAAATGGACCAATTTAAATGGATTTGTAAGTGGATGGTTAATTCACAATTAGTCCTGGTGGATGACGCTGCAATCGGGTTCATGAGGAACTTCACATATTTCTACCATATGTGTCCATACTGTAGATTTGATTTTCCCAATTTTTCCATGATGCAGTACACAACTACCAAGCATTTCAATACCGGTTTTGGCAAAATTAATGTAGTCATTCGTATTAAACATTGTACCCTGTATATGATTTTTTGAAGTGACTTATTTTCGAACTACATAAACAGCCAATGAAAACGACATATGCGACAATGTTGTCTCCCTTTTATTCAATTTTTACTGAACGATCAAATCTCACCAAATATAGAACAGCCATAATGACGTATCACAAAATAAGTTATTCATTTGAACAAATGTTATGAATTTCATTATTCTGATTCAAATGGTGAATTGTATAGAGTAAACACTGAGCAACAAAAAATACTATATAATAACAATAACGAACAACAATAATTTCAAAGTAATAACTAGAATTTTGTACCTAGTTGAGATAAACGCATGAATAAATACTGAGAAAAATATGATAATGGTGACAAAATGAAAATAATTTGAAGTAGATCCTCGAAATTCAACCTCGAATTCAACCCTGGCACCCCCACATATTTCTATCAATTGAGTGTTCGGTGTAAGTTGGTTGCTTGAATCTTCTTCTTTAAATATGGTTATCAACGGGATTGAAATCAGAAAATCTTGAAGGCAATGAAATAGGTCCTGCACGTCTTCTCCATCTATTGCCATAAGCAGTATTCAGATGTCTTACTGCTAGTGAAGATGGGGGATGCTCCATCATGCTGAAAATACATTCCCCGGATGGCAACGTTCGCAAGCTAATTTGGCAAAATAATCTGTCGAAAGTCCAAAAACACCTGTCCATCAAAGGATGCAGTTTTGCCAGGATCACCCTGGGCGACCCTCGGAAGCTGGCGCCGAAGAAATATTTGGCGATGACCAGGAAAAACCTACGTTTCACAGTAGGATTTCTGACTGGTCACTGTCAACCAAGTAAACACCTCCA
>CAJUYI010007820.1:0-11668 GCA_910591695.1 Galerucella pusilla
CTCAACATCCTCCCTAAAACAGAAAAAGGAAAGCAGAAACAAGAAAACCTGAATTTTTAAATTATTCATATACTGTTCAAAATCACTCTTGCACGATTGCGCTTTTTTTTGGACCTATATACACCTTATACATTTGATGAGTAAGGCAGACACATGTTTACATCTACCACTATTTCCAGCTTTGCAAGAACATAACATGTGATCAATTTTAATGCAACTGGAAATTGATATTTTTCCTGATATTTCTTGAGGATTAGAATCTTAGAACATAAAGTAGTAAGGAAGGAGCGTGTGCTACATCTCCCATAATAAATAAAAGAGACAAAGTCGGCCATTTTGGATAACCATTTTATGACTTATTGTTTGTTTGGTCGCTGTTTAAAAGTTGGTTTTCATGTTATATGAAAATTACTTTTCATCGGTGAGCACATATTATTATAATAATTATAATCTACAGATGTGAATATTGGTCTTTATGTTAAAAATTTCAAAAAATACACATAGTTGTTCCTAACCTAAATTTTCACTTGACATGATATGACATGTCTAGGGCGTATCATTTTGATTTTTTAGTTTATAAACAAATTTAAAATTGGGTACGTCGCTACTGATATATTCTATTCTGCGGCGGCCATTTTGGATAACCATCCCGGTTAACTGTCCTTGGCGTAACGATCCTTCCTTACTACTTTATGTTCTAAGATTAGAATCCAAGGAACTAGATTGCAAACACAGACCATACAAATAAATACTATCACTATTGACTTCCGATTTTCCTGCCAAAATTAAATGTCCTGCATTAATCACATTTTCACCTTCTACCACGCATTTAGAAGTTGTAGAGCCATCCAAATATCTCATATATTCCAAAATGCTTAGCTTCATTTCTAAAAATACAAAGTATTTTTTAAAAGGAGTCATGGACCTGACACTAGATACTAAAAACTACCTACCAAGTAAATAAGAATGTAAATGTCTTTCAAATGATCTAAATCTAATAAAATAATACAAATGTTCCTTGAAAAATAACTAAAAAAGCACTAAAAAGAACCGATTTTATAATACAACACAAACGTAAACAATACTTCAATGGTACTTAGCTAGCTTTCAGCTCGCACCGTCATGGCGCTGCGATCTTAACCCGAGTTGTCTATAGTGTGCGGAAAAGTATCATAATAATTATACGATTGCAAGTAACATAGTGAGTATGTCATGGCCGCGAAACTTTTTATCGAATCTTGCCTCGGCCGCAAGCGGCCTCGGCGATAACTGTTCTTTCGGTACGTTTAAAAGGTATTCCGCGGCGTAGGAATACAAATAACTATTTTTATGCTCTTTCTTCCTAAAAAGCTTTCAAATTGTACCTAGAATATTTTCGTATTTTTTAAAGTTTATCAGATAATTTATGTAATTTGTTGCCGATTTATCGTCAAAAGAAAACAATTCACTTGTCATAATTTTCTTAAGGTTCCTGTAAAATTGCATCTTTCGAGATAACATCTTTTTCTTGCAAACAGGCGAAACGTGTTTAAAGGATTATTCAGTATACACGCCACCGCCATCTGCTTTGTAATAGCTCAAGCTACTACTGTGAAACTTCAAGAGCACTATAAAAAATTTGTGAGAAATCTTTAGTTAACTGTAAATCAATTTCGCTGCTTCGAGTGTTTGAAAAAGGAGGGTAGTAGCTGTTGGAAGAGTATTTATTTTTCAGGATTGAAAAAATTCCAGCTTTTATAACATTTCACGTTTTATTATTATTTCTTAGTAAAATGAACACTTAATTTCAAAACAAAACTCTCTTCACTCATCCCATTATGTAAAACTTTAAATTTTTTTGGAACTTTAGTTCTTTACGCCAGGTTATGTTTGAGCGACCAGGGGTCGCGACGCAAAAGATCTGACCGTTACGCGTTACGTTACGCTACGTTATGTTACATTGCTTCGTGCCTTGCTTTTGCGTGCTTGTGCCTCCTTAGTCTCTCTCTCGTTTATGAAGCAGCGATTCATAATAATAAATATGCTCCTATCCGGATTCGAACCCGGGCCGCCCGCGTGCAATGCGAGCGTTCTAACCACTGAGCCACCGATGCTATATTGAAATTCTATGCAAAGCTGGTATTCGCAGTGCTAGTGATCTACTTGAATTTGTTCGGATAAATTTTTACTATTATTTCCATAATTTTTTTTGCGCGATTAAGGGGTCTAGCTACTTTTCGAAATACAGGATGTTGAAATTTTGAATACTTGAATGTTTTAATTCGATAACTTTAAAATGGATGGATGAATTGATTTGACATTTGGCAGATAGTTTTTAAATGTAAAAGGGCATATTTTGAAAGAAATTGTAGTTTGTGCAACTAGTGTGGATATGATGGCCATATCGCACGAGGACGAAGATGGAGCACGACGCCGTAGGCGGAGTGCTCAATCGTTTAAGTGCGATATGGACAATCCACACGAGTCGAGCAGCATATTTTTTTCTACGACCCACTTAGGAAAAAATCTAGAAAATAAAAATTTCTATAAACTGTAATATAACTTCAAATTAAAAATTTAACAATTCAATTTTATGTTTCCACTAATTTTGTGGTAAACGAATGTCCAATTTGTATAATGCTACGGTTTCCTTTTTCAAATATACGATGCTGTTATAAGTAGATGTTGCCAGTCGGACACCCTCATGGAGGGTACCGTACCATTATCTATAATAATGAATATTCTGCTAAATATTTTAAACGTCTACCTGTTGTCGTTATTAATATCAACGAACATTAACAAGACAAGAAGGATCACTCTAAGCTCCTCCCCTCGTTATGCCTATCTCGCTCGAATATCGGATGCTACTGTGTATAGAGCACCGTAAGTCTCCTAAGCGCGATATGCATAAACAGGTTGTCCGTCGTAGGGATATGTAAATAAATATACCAGTTGTCTTTTTGAGTGAGCGAATTTTCCCTCAGAAATAAAATAAACATTTACGTACTTTGTGTTTTGTTTCTGTTTGGTTCTGCAAGCAGAATTATGGAAAGGTGACATACGTGGAAAAATGTATAAACAATACTATGCACTTCATAAATGGATGAAAAATTACTATTACCTCTGCTCTGTCTTGATGGGAAACCTTAAAATGCAGGAATTATTCATTTCTTTAAACAAGGAACCTTAATCAGGATTGCATTGAAACTTTTTTTGGTCTGGTAAGAAATTGTTGCGGAAACTCGAGAAATCCAACCCCAATTCAATTTTGTAGGGCATCCAAGAAATTATTTTCTCTAAAATATTTTAATGAGGTTGAAGGTGCCAATTGTATTAAATATATTAATAAAGTTTTGCTCAATGTAACTCCTGATATGCTAGAAGAATATAAAAATATTGATGTACCTATATTTACAAATAATAGCTCTTTAACAGTTTTCACATGCGACTATAGAAATCTTTCAAGAACGGATGGCAATACTATAGTTTACATTTCTGGCTATCTGAAGAAAATGTTTGCTGCTACATTCTTGTAGTGCTTGCACAAAGTATAATGATGAAAAGACATTACCAAAAGAAGCGTCTGTATTTTTAGAGCATAAAGCATATTCGACTTCTAAAAACTATGGAGGTCTGAATGTACCTCCTAGTAATATTGTAGAATATTCTAAACAACTAGAAATAATTGTTGTTGGAAATTTTAATAAAATTAGTTGTCACGAGAACGTTGGAGCGACCCTTAGAAAATTATATGAAAATTTACTTTACGTTTCCTCATAAATATTTTTTAAACCTATATATTGGGCTGCGGATTTATTTTATAATTAAATTTGCGGACCAGGATATAAAAAATAGATATTCTTCGATACAATCAATGAAACATAAAATTGAATATCCTGAAACATCTTTGAAAACCGGCATATTCAATATGAAAGACTTTCAAAATTCATGGATTTTAACTCATTTGGTTAAACGCCTTTGGTTTTGGATGGTTCGTGTATCGAATCTCACAATTTTCGAATCGCGATAATTATTTTTCCCAGTACCTGTATTTTACTGTTAGGTAAGTTGGTACTCTTTGATGGCCTCGGATTTGAAACAACCTGTAATGACCTGTATACATTTTATATTAGAATACCTATTTAAGTTGGCATTTGCAAACATTTTATTGTTGATTTTTATACCTACTAGTCTCATCTGTAGCTGACTACATTATTACTTTTTGATGTAACTTTCATTTTTCCCTTCATTTTTGCTACCAGTTCTTTTTATAATTATGTTTAGATTCACCAATTAAATATCCTGACGATATTCCCTTTTTTATTTCAATCCCCACTAAGCGGAATAGGTTACAATAACAATTATTGCTAGATGTTTTTAAATCACCCTGGTAAGTGAACGTTTATTCGTTTTAATCGCTAGCGGTTTGCATCAACCTCGTATAAGCACGAGCACGTGCACGGCTCCAGGAATTTGTCGAAATCGTCGGCGCGCTTGTGTAAGCTGGACATGAAAGTTTCGACGGAGAGTGACCCTTCTTGTCTTGTTAATGTTCGTTGTTAATATCAAGCAGAATGATTATTTAAAAATAAAATTAACAATAAAAAAAAATTCCTCGTGGGGAATCGAACCCGGGTCTACCGCGTGAGAGTCTGGTGTGCTTACTACTCAACCACCAAAGAATATGCAAATTGTTTATCTATAACGTCAGATGTGTTACATAACTTTTGCTTAAAAGGAACTAAAGTTCCTACCGTGTGTCCCGTGACACGCTCTACCTTTTTTTATTTAATTTACGTGCTCGACAACTATGGCCACTTGCACAGGGCGATTACGTACAGAAAGTTGAAAAACATAATTTAAAGTTTATATCTTTAAAGAATTTCAGTGTTTTCTCGATTTGGTGTGGGTCCCAAATTTGGTTTGGGTTAGGATGTCTTGCAACTGGGATTTGAGATTATGTTGTAGTCTGCTTGAGCTAAATTGGCGACACACCTCAAAAAAATAATCGAATTTAATCCACTCAAAATATAAAGTCACATTAAATCATGAGCAAAAATAATTTAATGCCCGCATGTACTTACATCTCAATATTTATTTTTTGCGAACAATCACATATACGACCACGACAAAAACTCCACGTGTCGCACATACCTATTACATGAAAAAAAAGCTCGTACCTATATCCCAAAGAGGTATAAATTCGAAAAATATAGGCATTAACAAATATATCAGTGAATAAACATCGGTTGCTGCAGCTTCTGCAACTTGCTTACAATATAATTCTCATTTTACAGAAAGATGATTTATGTCGGGATGTCTTAAATATATTTTATGGTGTATCGTTAGCATTCTGTTTAGGAGCTCTTGCAGATACAAAGAAATTAATATAGCTATTCCACATTACATTGAATTGGCGGAGCGAGGGGGGGCAAAGGGGGCATCAAACCCTGGGCGCTACTTAAAAAGGAGCGCCAAATGGTCCGCAAAACAGACAAAGTGCTGGATGATTTTTATTTTTATGATAATAATAAATGTTAATTCGTGAATAAAAAGGAAAAAACGAACACTAATAGTCTTAATCAAACTATTATACCTAATATATTCATAATAAAAATGGCAGGACTGACTCAAGAAAAGAAGAGCGGAAGCAATAAATAATGTGATTGCACTTTAGATCTCAAAATCACAGTAATACTCTTACGAAACCATTTAATAGATCCGTGTGGCTATAGTTCCGGCGGAACTATGAATTTAAAATTAGAATTACGCCTGTCATACCTAGAAATCCGCAGAGAATGTCATAATTTAGGCGGCGGAGTTATTCACTAATAATATTAATAGGTTCGTTCCAACCAATTCTTTTATCGTACGTAACCAGTAATTCAACTATTTAATGCGCATGCGTGAGAGAGATTAGAAAAATTACTGGTAATCTCTCACCAAACGGTTGGAACGTATTTTGAACTAGTTTAGTAGTTATTAGGGACGCTGCTGTAAATACTTTGCCATGAACAATAAATTGATTTTATGTCATACTAGTTCATTATTGTGTTTTTATTGCTTAGTTACCAATTATTATCTAATGTCGTACTTTATGCCCGTGCGGGCATGAAGAGAAATAATTTTTTGTTCAACTTATTTAATAACCATGTCGTAAGCTTCTTTATACTTTTTTGGCAATAGATTTACAGTTGCTTTCTTTGCTTTTTCAATAATTTCGTCAGGAATTCCAAAATCTTTGTTCATTTTGACTTCTAACTTTGACACATATAAAATTTATTGTGATTTTATGACATTTACGTTTGTCAACATTCACCTATTAATTCAAACCGGATTTTTTGAAACACTGATTTGTATTGAGATTGGATTGCAATAACGAACTAGTATGACATAAAAGTTTGTATGTACCGCAGGCATAAACAGATGTGTATACCCTCGGGCGACTTACAAACCCTCGGGCCAGAGGCCATCGGCTTCGTAAGACGTCGCCCTCAAGGCATACACATCTATTTGTACCCTTGGTACATAAATAACTATTAATATCATTGAGAATAATATATTTTTTCTACTACCGTGTGTAAAGTACGTACTTTAGACACATTTTCGAGTGCGTAAAACTTTATTTTACGCACTAGTGCGTAAAGAGTTTTACTTTACGCACTAGTGCGTAAAGAAAAAATTCCAATATGTATGTAGTTATAGATATCCAGTCTTATAAAAATATAGGTATAATAAACGGATATTAAATCAAAGTTTTTTTCATAAATTGGAGATAGAAACCTATAGAATTCGGTAAAATAACCTAATAATTATTTAACAATTATTGTTAAATAATTATTTAACAATTATTGTTAAATAATTATTAAGTACTGGAAATAATACGGTAAATAGGTATAAGTTGGCGGTGAGTGACTGACATTTCTTTGTGAATTGAATCTGACATTTAAAATTTAAATTGAGATCTTCCGACTATACCTAGAGTAAGCAATTGTATTTTATATTCAGGAATTGAATTTTTTTAGAAAACTATGATGTTATTTTAGATTATTATAAAAAGACTCTAAAGAAAAATTTAACTTACTTTACGCATTCGTACATTCGCCTGCGGCTCATGCGACAATATTCACATTCGTCAAAAAAAAGGCTACTTTACACACTAGTTACATAAATAACTATTATTGTATTAACATTAATCAGAAAATGAAAGTATAAAAACAACACATTTTATTTGTAATTATAAAGCATTCAGGCTTGAAAATACAAAAAAAATACAACGAACTTATAGAAACCAAAATGGACACTTTCAACCTAAAAATATCAAATAAGTGGAACTTAATACTAATAATATCACCTGAATCAAAATATCACAATAATAGAAGTGTTTGTACCCAATGATAATTACGAGGCTTGTTCAATTGAAACCCATCTTTGGTCCAGGAAAAATTTATTGACAAGTACAGTTACAAATAACTACACCGATGTATACCCTGCTTATAGAATTCTTGTGGCTGCTGCTGGAAGAATTCTTTCACAGCGTTTTGTACTTCTGCGTCCGACTGAAAACGGTTACTTTTTAACGCCTTTTTTAGTGGCCCAAAGATGTGAAAATCGCAAGGCGATAAATCGGGACTATAGGTTGGATGCTCTAATATCCTTCATTTCTTTCGTTGCAGATTTTCTTTCACTACGTTGGCAACATGAGGCCGAGCATTATCACATTTGGACGGATTGTTAACAACAAACGCCATTCCAAAAACACAATACTTAAAATCGCTGTCAAATATAAACGAAATAAACAGATCAGTGTGACGTTTGCATACACTACTAATGTTGGAAAACGTCAGTTGAATGATTACAATTGTTTCCAAGGCTAACCTGACCAAAGATGGGTTTCAATTCTATTCCGACCATTTCCCAATTATATCTTAAGGTAGAAGCAATTTAGCAGAATATAAAGTGGTTTTGGACTCCATTTTCCCCTTTTTGGTTTCATCAACGACTACACAAAGAAACAGTCAGTAGGAAACGGTGCACATTTTCATAACAGTTCATAAACTAAAAACTCACTTTCATATCCTATTTACACTTTCTATAAAAACCAAATTTGACAACTCAAGATAAAAATGTTGCCATTGCGCATGTTTCTTTATTTTAGAATTGTCTATACTCGCTATCAAGCAAGAATCGTTTGAACGGTAATTTTACTGGTCCACAAGCGGGATGGAACAGAGAACTGATAGTAATCGAGAGTTCTGAACCAGTAATTTCAGAAGGTTGGAACGATTTTTTTTCCAACTGCGCATGTGTATTAGTAATATTAATGTAAATTACTGGTGGTTGGAACGAACCTAATATGCTTTCCGCCGCCTACCGACAGACAACTCATGTTTCATGATTAAATTGCGTTCAACTGCAGATTAATATTATATTATACGCCAAGGTGGTTAAAACTACTATTATTGACTGAGTACCAAGATTATTTCGCGAGGGTAATAGCCCCGAGCGGAATAAGGTGCGAGGTTTATAAATATCTTCACCACCGCGAATTTTCGAACCAATGGCATTTTTATTCAAATAATTTTATCTTGATAGGTAATTTCAAGCAACAAATATGTTAAATACAAGGGTATACAAAATTATGTTGCACAATTCTTTGTTGAACTACTATCCCTGATTTTTCAAAATATTTGAAATTGTCCATTATTGACCTAGATTGATAATAGGAAAAATTATTAACCACTAATAAAGAAATTCCACTTATCAGTTGACTAGAAGAAGCAATAATTGTCAACTTCAAGGCTAGTATTGAAAAAGTTTATTTTTGTAAGAATTCTGTCTAGTTTAGTATTATTTAATTTCATTTCAAGGGGAAAGGTGAGTGAAATGATGTTAGGATGTAATCATATAATAATGTGTTTATAGTTCCATTCAATTTTTCGGGGGTATAGGTCTGACATCCGGCCGCCGCTGGCGCCCTCAGGATGGCGGCAGAGTGGATATATGTATTATAATCTTCCACAGGGAATCTGAATCCCCCCCGGCTACTTGCAAAAATAATACCTAATCTGAAAATAAATTATGGCATCGCAAAATAGTATCTTTGGAAGAAAAACCTTTAAATGCCATGGGTGCTTCAGGGATCTGCAATTTAGGCATTTTTCCAACTATCTCCAGATTAATGCAAGTATTAGCAACATTGTTATTATTATGTAAGAAATTCTATATCTGAAGTGTGTGTTTTTTAAATTTGCATGCAATTTTTCATTCTCTAACAGTAGGTAACATTTATTTTCAAAACCGCTTAAAGAGAAAACGGAAGGTTTAACCGAAGAAATAAAAAATTCTCACTTTTGAGCAAATGAACCAGTTTTTAGGAGAGGCCCCGGATGACATAATATACTTAATCTATCAAAGTGGGTAATTGTGAAAATGATATCCGTAAGATTTTAAGGATTTTTAGGTTGCTCTAATTATTGGTGTTGCGGGACCTTGCTGAGGAAAAGAGCTGGTGGATTTAGAAGTGGACGACGTGAGCGATTCTTTCTCATTACGGTCAGTAACAACAAAAATTAAGTTAATACAAATTTTGTGATTAGAAATTCAAAAAACAATATGATATAATGTTGTCCAAATAATCCGGAAGTATGTGGTTTTACAAAAAATTGGGACCCCTCATTCAAAAAATCTTGTTAAATACATTAACAGAGAATGTGCGTCCAGATGGTAAAAACATGTTTGGTATATTTCCACGGATAATAGCAGTATTTGAAATTAGAAAATGCGACATCATATACTAGACATTGTTTAAGACGTACATCCTCTGCGTCTATATCTGACTCGGGAGCAACAATAGATGTGCTAAAGAGACATGGAAAATGGAAATTCTCCAACGTGGCCAAAGAATATGTTGAATCCTCCATTGAAAATAAATAAAAGATATCGGATGGAATATTTGGTAATGTGGCCGATTTATCTTCTATGGATAACATGAGACCGTCGTCTACATTCTCGCGTCCTGTTTCTGCAGCTTCATCGGACAAACACCAGTTATTCACTGTGAAAACGACCTATTCTTTATCTGCTGCATTAACCCAGCATAAATTTGTTAATATGGAAAATTTGAGTAATGTTACTTTGAACATTAATGTTCATTACTATTTTAAGTAATCATGTTTCAATAAAATACATATTTGAATGCTAAAACGTAAATACGCCAATAATAATATAAACTTCCGCCTTAAGGCGAAATTCTAATTTTAAATTCATATTTCCGCCGGCGGACCTCTACTCACACTGTTATTAAATTACCGAGAAATCGCCCTAAATGGTTCAATTCCTGAAACGAACGCCACTGGTAACAAATACGATGAAATAAAAGTCATCGTATACAATCAACCGTCACTATATCACTGTCGAAGACTCTCACTTATGTGATTACAAGTGCGTTATTTTGTTGAATTGAAAAGCTCACAGTTATAATGAGTGAAGATCTTCACAACAGGCTTAATTGCTGGGGTCTTCGAAGAGTTTGATCGCACAGTCTATTTCGATGAGTAGTTTTAAATATAAAGCAGTACAATGGTCATTGTCAAGGATAACACATATAGAAGACAGTTTCAGTATGAAAGGTAGATTGTATAATGTGGATCAGAAGTTTTTTTTAGGAGAGCCTTGGGTATATGAACGGCATTTCAAATATATAGGGTGTATTAAAATAAAGTAGATTTTGAAACGTTTTCTTTGCCGATAGTATAATCTGATGTAAGAAATTTGAAAACTCCAAAAAATTAATCTTTTGTTCGATTAGACAACAAGTGTATTAGGTCTAGAAATCAATAATTATAGTGAGTCCAAAAAATAACGCATAAATCCATCATTAGCTAAATAAACAATAATACCTATGGAAATTTCCGAAATTGGTCAATTTTTGGAACGAAGTTCCTTATTGCGCGTTGTGAAAGGAGGCTAGACGGATAAAATTCTTACCAAAAGTTGTCACGACACTTTTTGATATAGGAAGCTATTGTAAGCTGTGCGGCGTCGCATGTTTCTCTGTCTGTATCTTTCTCTCTTATAGAAAGCAAGCCAGATATTTTCATTTCTATTTCGCATTGAACAGTGTGGTGTCGCGACGATTATTTTTGTTGAGTGTATACAGGTTTTTTGTGAATAATAAATAATAAAAAATAATAATAATAATCCTGACAGTGTTTCTGCACAAGTTCCGGATATTGCTGATGGAGTTAGGTAAGTAGAGATTATATACAGATAATAATAATAAATGCTTTTGTATTTTTAGCAAGTACGCACTATAAGCTCTCTTTATTATTGTGCTAACCAAGTCATACGCATTATAATCTCCACATTTTGTTTGTTTAGCAAGAGTACGCGTCATAATTTTAATAAATTCAAAAACAACAAATCATATTTTAATATTACAATTTCAGAACGTATGTATTTAGCAAGCCGTGCGTGTTCTAACCTATACGCTGTTGTGTTTACGAAGTCGAGAGATTATATATATATATATATACACTCTGTTGTGTTTACAAAGTCCCGCGCATCTATGACGTGTATGAAAGAATAGACAGACAGAGTACACATATATATATACAGTGCGTCCATAAAGTAACGCATAAATTCATCATATGGTTTTAAATGAAACTAACTGTTTTTAAATGACTCC
>CAJUYI010007821.1:0-11667 GCA_910591695.1 Galerucella pusilla
ATTACATCTACCTGGTGTCCCGTGGTACAACTCGGCGGTCCCGAAACTAAACGATCTCTCAACCTTTTTTGGATAATTTAATCAAAAATTTTAATGCGTTTCAAGGGAAGTAGGTTCAACTGATTTATATCAAAATAGTATAAAAGTTTTTGAGTAAAATTGTTGATTTTAAGACACTTTATTTTACGGCATGTATAAAGACTGGTAACTTTTTGAGATTTTTCTTACATTTTGTATACCTACTCAATTTTAGATTTTGTCAGAAATTTGTAAATGTACGGATGGTTGCAATATAATAAAAAAATATATAAGTACCAAAATATTTTATAGAAATAATTCAGGAGAAATCAAAATAAATGTTCATCACTCTCCCGAATTTACCAGTTACTAAATTAATAAATAATATTATGCATAATCATTTCCAAGTTAAAAATTATCCAGAAAATAAGCAAAATGGTCATTGATACGAGAGGTCTGAAAATTTGAATTCAAAGTAAAGAAAAGACAGTAGCATTTATCATGTTTTCGGAATACCAGGCTCTCATAGCAATTATAAATCTATACATGGTGTTGCGATATTCGACAGATAACGTACCACATTAATAATTGATGAATTTTGATAAGTTTTTGTGCTATTGTGAATTAAGCCCATTTTTTCGCACTATTTACAAAAATCACACTCCAAATTATGATTTAATACCTATATTTGATTTTATTTGAGAAGATTTGTTTAAATAAAAAAAATTACTAAAAATTTACCATATCACGGTGAAGTTTTTCTAATATTAATTGCAAACTTTCGAATTCCAATTAACTTATAGATTTTCTCATTGGAATATCACAGTCTTAGCGGAAATTGTGCATACTGACTATGATTGACAGCTGTCTGGCTTAGAATTAGGAAAAATGATCATCCGGTTGAAACGGAATCGATTGGCGATAGACGTAATTAGAGTTTGTAGATTGAATTTTATAAATTTCGTTTCGATTCCATACAGTGGCGTCACCGATAGGTTTTGTATTGTTTGTGAAAAGGTCGGCAAAGGCCATAAATACATCTTTTAACTGTAGTTGATTTTGGACACGCTTTTTATAAAGGAAAGAAATCACTTTCAACAACAGCGGCAAAATTACAGGAAATTGTGCATGCGGACAACGAACATTAACAAGACAAGAAGGATCACTCTAAGCTCCTCCCCTCGTTATGCCTATCTCGCTCGAATATCGGATGCTACTGTGTATAGAGCACCGTAAGTCTCCTACGCGCGATATGCATGAACAGGTTGTCCGTCGTAGGGATATGTAAATAAATATACCAGTTGTCTTTTTGAGTGAGCGAATTTTTCTTTAGAAATAAAATAAACATTTACGTACTTCGTGTTTTGTGTTTGGTTCTGCAAACAGAATGATGGAAAGACAACATACGTGGAAAAATGTATAAACAATACTGTGCACTTTATAAATGGCTGGAAAATTACTATTGCCTCTGCTCTGTCTTTATGGGAAACCTTAAAATGCAGGAATAATTCATTTCTTTTAACAAGGAACCTTAATCAGGATTGTATGAAAAAATTTTTTGGTCTGATAAGAAATTGTTGCGGAAGCTCGAGAAATCCAACTCCAATTCAATTTTGCAGGGCATTCAAAAAATTATTCTCATTAGCTCTTCCATGGTTTCTTTCCCATTTCCCGTGTATTGTCCGTTATCTTTTTTGATAACGTGTATGGTCTGATTAGGGTCCTTGGAGAGAATCTTCTGCAGTCTGGCACACTCGTGAGTCTGTTCTATCTCCTCACAGTGCCTCCTCCAGGAGTCTCTCTTGACTTTCCTTACCAGTTTGTTGTATTCAGTTAGGGCCCTCTGATAATCCGTCCATTCTTCTGAATTTTCTTTAGTTCTATTAAACTTCTTTCTCAACTGTCTCCGTTTTTCGGCAAGTTCATTTGTCCACCAGGGCACATTCCTGTTGGATTTCTTCCTCACCGTTGGGCAGTTGTTTCCAAACGCTGAGATTCTTTCTAAAATATTTTAATGCGGTCGAAGGTGCCAATTGTATTAAAGATATTAATACAGTTTTGCTCAATGTAACTCCTGTTATGCTAGAAGAATATAAAAATATCGATGTACCTATATTGACAAATAATAGCTCTTCAAAAGTTTTCACATGCGACCATAGAAATTTTTCAAGTACGGATGGCAATGCTATAGTTTACATTTCTGGCTATCTATCAAGGAAATGTTTGCTGCAACACTCTTGTAGTGCTTTCAAAAAGCTAATGTGTTAGCGAAACGCGTCACAACTATAAGGTTAAATATAATGTAGATTTAACAAAATAAAATTGTTTGATTTCATAATCTTAAAACATCTTTGAAAACCGGCATTTTTAATATGAAAGACTCTCAAAATTCATAGATTTTAACTCATTTGGTTAAACGCCTTTGGTTTTGGATGGTTCGTGTATCGATTCTCTCAATTTTCGAATCACGCTAATTATTTTTCCCAGTACCCGTATTTTACTGTTAGGTAAGTTGGTACTCTTTGATGACCTCGGATTTGAAACAACCTGTAATGACCTGTATACATTTTATATTAGAATACCTATTTAAGTTGGCATTTGCAAACATTTTATTGTTAATTTTTATACCTACTAGTCTCATATGTAGCTACTTACTACATTATTACTTTTTGATGTAACTTTCATTTTTGCTACCAGTTCTTTTTATAATTATAATGTTTAGATTCACCAATTAAATATCCTGCAAAATTCTCTTTTTCATTTTAATTCCCACTAAGCGGAATAGGTTACAATAACAATTATTGCTAGATGTTTTTAAATCACCCTGGTAAGTGAACGTTTATTCGTTTTAATCGCCAGCGGTTTACATGAACCTCGTATAAGCACGAGCACGTGCACGTCCCCAGGAATTTGTCGAAATCGTCGGCGCACTTGTGTAAGCTGGACATGAAAGTTCCGACGGAGAGTGACCCATCTTGTCTTGTTAATGTTCGTTGATGCGGACTATGATTGCCAGCTGTCTTGC
Organism: Galerucella pusilla; assembly: GCA_910591695.1. NCBI lineage: Eukaryota > Metazoa > Arthropoda > Insecta > Coleoptera > Chrysomelidae > Galerucella > Galerucella pusilla. The sequence continues at coordinate 3,044 of CAJUYI010007821.1, forward strand.
TGCAGTTATGGATTGGTTAAAGAGATTGTACATTGAATTTTATAAATTATAAACAGTGGCGTCACCGATAGGTTGTTTATTGATAGTAAAAGAGGCGACAAGGGCGATGAATTCAATTTTAAGCTTCTATAATTGATTGAAACAAGCTCTAAAGAGAAATTCATCATTTAACGAGTACTGAAGCGTTTGTCGAATATCGATACACAAAAAATGACAAAAGTTCAGATAAACATTTGACTCCAAGCGAATAAATAACAGTTGAATATATATTTCTTTCAAGATTCGTCAATTGTATCCTTCACCTTGCACACGTGACTCTCCACATCAACAAAAACACCCCGACATTCATTACACACGTGTACACTTCTATGCTCTATAAACTCACCAAGTACTTCGCAAGTAAAATGACATCTCCAACAAAAGAACGTTTGGTGATTGGATATATAATGAGTTTTCAGTTCCATTAGTTTACACGACTGATGATTACAACGTTTGCATTTTATTTTTCTACTTTCATGATAATCGTAAGCTTCGCTATTTTGAAAAATTGTTTTACAATTCGAACACGTCCTAGGAAGTACTACATCGCTTTTGGATGATTCTGGTATTGTCGTCGAGTGGCATTCATCTTCGTCGAAATGATCGTCTATGTCATCTGGCTCGGCTTCTTCAACAGTTGAATTCGGTTCTATTTTTGGTAACGTTTCGTCTATAACTAGATTTGTTTCTTCATCAGAATCAGTTGCTACTTTCTTAGAACCTTCTGGTACAGATTCTTCTGGTTCGGAATCACTGTCTGAAATCACTATCGATTCTAGATTTTTTGAGTTAGTTTCTTCATTAGTTTCAACTAAACTCATGACGTTTTCTATTTTTGGTAAAGATATATCTTTAGGTTCTTCGGTACTACTTGTTTCATTGTTTGGTACCGATTTCGGTGCCATTAAAAATGCCGAAGCTACCGAAGCACCATTAGGTAGGATTACGTAAGCGTAATTCATATTATTCGTCGACGAATTTACAGGAGTAACAAACGAACTAGTTGGTAGATTTGAGGTAGAAGCAGTATTTATAAAATTGGGAGAAACAGTAGATATATTGGAAATAACAGGTTTTAAAAGACTAGTACCGGGTTTTATTGAAGTATAATTTGATTCTGTTACTTTTGGATTTGGACCCTTTTTTCTTGATGTGAAATTATTTTTAGAAACAACGTTAAATTTTGCTGTGACTTTTTTTAATTTTTGTTGTAATTTTTCTTCTTCTATATTCGGTAAATAAATCGTTTTAGAATGTTTCGTTTTCAAATCATTAGGTGAAATCATTTCCTTAATAGACGCCGTTAGATTTTTTTTATTTTGAACCGAAGTACAAGGCATCAAACTAAACTTATCATAAATAGTCGTTGCTGAATTCTTCGGAGCTTGTGAAGTATCACTACGAGCTTTTTGAATCGTCGTTACTATCTCATGTTTATCTCTAATATCTTCGATAACTTCAACAGTAACGTCATCTTTATTATTACCGTAAGATATAGGTTCGGTGATCAAATCTAACTGTTTATGGAATTCTGTATGACTGTCCAATTCCTCTTTATTTTTAAAAATATCGTAGCATAAGTCGCACGTAAAATGATTCTCCGTCTCAGGTTCTCTTACAACAACGTTCGTGGTCATTATCTCAGTTGGTTCCGAGTACGAAGTTTGGACGTGTTTTTGCTTGTGTACTGTTATTTCGTGTCTTCTAAGTTGAAAACAGTCCGTGAAGCTTTTGCAGCACGATTTGCAGTTGTAAAGAGATTTCGAGTCATTCTGATTTTTAAAAGCGTCGTTTTTATGTTGCATCACGTGGACAATAAATGCATAAAGCGTATTGAACTTTCTATTGCATAAGTGACAGGAGAATTTACATTTCGAAGCTGACGGTGGAATGTGTAATTTCGCCTCATCGGACGTTGCGAAGAAGACATTACAAGTGTTACATTTAAAAGGGGTTTTCACATTAGATGTTTCTACCTCTAAACTCGCAGCGACCGTTACTTCTGACTTCTTATTCTCTTTGGTGTCGTCTTTTGAAGTTTTCACGATAGTTGCGCTCTTTTTCAACTTCTTATTTTTCTTCTGTTTCAAATTTGGTTGAGGTTCTGAGGGGTTTTTAAGCAGTACGTTCAAGTTTTTCACTTTTTCTTCGGTATTACTATCTTCTGAAACGTCTTTATTGTCCTGGGAAGCACAGTTTTCTTCAAAAAGATCGTCTTCACCTTCTGATTCAGAATGTTCTCGCTTATGATCGAATAACGCATCTAAAGATTGAAATTTTTGCATGCAAACATAACAAGTGTGGATTTTTTTTCGATCCAACAACGGTTCATTCGAAACGGGTTCTGCCTTTTTACTCTGAACCAGAACAACTTGTTCCTTCTTTGTTATAGGTTTTTTGTAGTGTATATCTGTCAGTAATATAGAAAAATTACGAATTTGGAATTTGTCTGTTTCATTTGACCTAAAAAAAAAAAGATTAATGTAAATTTAGTTCGATTGAATTTAGAGGAAGTATATGTGGGACGGTAGGCGGGATTCAATGATAATACGCGTATGTTATAATCAATTTATTTTTATTCAATATATTGCAATAAACAATTACATAATAATATAATATAATATAAAATACACAACATATTTGCGATTAAAAAGATAAGCTTAGGGTGGCCCTATGAACATGAAACGTTATACGAACAAAAGAGGTATTAACTAATTTTTAACTATTTCAAAAGCAAAAAAATCGTACTATGAAAAATAGAAAAATTAGGTAATCACTACTAAACTAATAATATACCATCATTATTGACCGGGCACCAAAATTATTTCACGAGCGGCTTTGCCCCGAGCGGAATATGGTGCGAGGTTTATAAAGGTCCTCCCCACCATTGTGTATACACAATTTTTTCCACTACTTGCCAAATTTAAGACAAAAATAATTCACAAACGCACTAAGAGAAGTACACTGTCAAGTCTATCCCAGCATTTTCGCTAATCATGAAAATGTTCACTTGATTGTATTAAATATGACAGACGGATTACAGCGCGCGAAATTCAAACATATGATGAAATATCATTTTAGACCACCTTCCCCTAATAAAATGACTAATGCCCAATTTCACCAACCATTTTCTGAGTTTCGCAAAAACTCACAAGTTACACAAAATTTCATTTCGTAACGTATTGCGTACAAGATTTTTTCTAATTTTGAAGAAAGTAATAAAAAAATAAAATTCAATATAATTGATAAAAATTTGGAAAACATAAATTTAGTTTGTTGCTGTTACTTTATGTTAGTTATCAGTTTGACATTTTGTAAAAAAGTCTAGACGGAAGGTTTTTAGCAAGATTGATATATTTTTAGTTTAATTTTGAAAAAATGAGTGATTCAAGTTCTGAAGAGCTACCAAGCGATATTGAAGAGGCAGCAGGTAATGCTCTATTATCAGTAATTCCCAAAAAGTCAAAGGCAGTTTATGATTTGGCATACGAAAAATTTGTTACGTGGTGTGATGAGAAGAAAATTAAACATGTTAATGAGAAAGTTTTACTTGCATATTTTGAGGGTAAGAAAGATCTAAAAGTTTCCACATTATGGACACTTTACTCAATGTTAAGGTCTGAACTAAATCTGAAAGGGGATATTGATATTAAAAAATATACAAGTTTGGTAGCATATATCAAAAGGCAAGCGGACGGGTACAGTGCTAAAAAGTCAAAAGTTTTCATTAAAGAAGATTTTGCCAAATTTTTAGTGGAAGCTGATGACAAAGAATACTTGATGGCTAAGGTTGCAATGATAATTGGAATGGCAGGAGCATGCAGAAAAGCAGAATTAACATTTCTCTCAGTTGAAAATGTTATAGACGAAGGAAGCCATTTTCGTGTTGATATCCCACCTTCAAAAACAAAAGTTATACGGCAGTTTGCAATTACCACTGGAGACATTGAAAATACGAATCTTGTTAAAATATTAAGAAAATATATTAAGTTGCGTCCCCAGGTTCTTGAACACAACAGATTTTTTGTAAAATATGCGAATGGAAAATGTACCAGAAATCCTGTGGGAATTAATACATTAAGCAGTCTGCCAAAAGTTATTGCACAATTTCTTGGTCTTTCAAATCCTGTTCTATATACTGGCCACTGCTTCAGAAGAAGCTCTGCCACTTTCCTAGCAGACAGTGGCGCTGATATTTTAAAATTAAAGAGGCATGGAGGTTGGAAATCTACCTCTGTTGCGGAGGGATATGTTGAAAATTCCATAAATAATAAAAAACTTATAGCGCAAGAAATATTTGGTGGAACATCTTATGCAATGTGCGCCGCTTCCCAAATAACAGCAAGTTCGAGCAATGAAAAAAATATGTCGTCGGGAATTAATTTGAATAATTGCAATAATTGTGTTATCAATATTTATAATAATTAATTAATTTATAATTTATGTTTTTAACTTGTATTATAACAGTTTAATAAATAGAATAATTCTTTTTGTCACTAATTTTGAAATACATTTTTCGTCACCAATTGCATAAAATTTTACTTTATGCAACTAGTTACAAAAAGTTAGACGTTTCATAATGTCAATCAGTTTTAAAAAGTGCCACTTCATATGTCAAAATTAGAAAAAAGAATTTACGTTTCACCATGCGCTAAGAAACGCCTAAACATGATAGAAAATAGCCAATTTTGTCACTCTCAAGTAGTTCTAAGCGCGTGGTAAAACGAAAATTTCTCTCAGCAATTCCAAAATCTGATTTAGGCATTACCTAAACATAGGAAATGGTTGGTGAAGTTGGGCATAACAGTATTAAAATTAAAAAACAGGGAATCTTATAGGAAAATCAGATACAAAAAGACATGGAATGGGAAAACTTAGTGATGCAATGAAGGTCATGTGGGATCTGACTCGTCAAATTCCATTTTAGGCAAAATAACATAAGTGCTCAAACTATCAACCTGAGACTGAGTTATCACTACATCATCACTACTATTAGATAACTCGGCGTCAGCCAAATTAGAATGTTGCTTATTATTCGTGAGTTCTTCGTGAAAAGCCATATGTTCGTCGAGTTCAGTTTTCGAGTTGAAAACATCGAAGCAAAGTTCACAGGATAAATCGCCGTCATCGCTGTCTTCATCAACGTTTCCATTGCTATTTTCCGCCGCGTAAGCAGACTTAGAATGGATTCTGTGTACAAGCAAGGTGTGACTTCTTAGTTTCACTATATCGGGAAAAGTAACCGAGCACTCAGTACACGTGTACTGGCTGTCGATTTTAGGCTTGGTAGAGTTGAATTTGTGCTGTAAAATGTGAACGACGAAACCACTAACTGTATTGAAATGTCGCGAACAAATGTCACACTTGAATTTACAGTTATTTTTCGGGTGGTTCCTAACTTCTTGAACAGATTTAAAATTGACGTTACAAACGACACATTTGTATTTATCTTCATTTTCCACCACTTGGGTTACGTTTTTGCGGTTTCCAATTTTATTTACTGTAGGTGGTGCTTTTAGAGTTGAAACAGTTTTATTCAATTTTACCTGGAGGTTTTTCGTAAAGCCGTATTTGCTTAATAGAGACTGAGTTTTTTTCACGTCGCCTTTAGGGGATTTCCGTCTCGATTTTCGATTTTTCCTAAAACAAAAAATATAAGTGGGTAATTCAATATGGCCCTGCATCTCAATCCATTATTCCACTCCAGAACTAAAATAATAACAGAAAGAACGATTAGTACAGTTGGCAGAAGCAAACGTGAGCCCTGGTGGGCGTGTTCATGTCGCTGTAGTTGTATTTTTGTAGTAACAATTCGATATTTTGAATCGATAACCAAATATCGATACCATAAATGTCAACTGTTAAGAGATATGTAAACAAAGTCAAACTTGCTAAAAATGTAACCCTAAATATTATTAATAGATATTTACGTAATTAGTTATGACAAGAGCGATATTGTTCAACAAGCGTAATATTTGCCAAAACGAGCGCCAGCGAGTTCTGCAAATTACCCGAGTTGAACAATGTGGCTCTCTTCATAACGTGTTTACGTACAACGTTTTATCTTATTCCGCGCTTTCATAATATTCAATAAAATCTTCAATTACAATGATAATATTGAAGTGGAATCAAATGGTGTTAGAAGTATTGTTACTATGATGTATTCACCCAGAAAATTGACTTACTTTAAATAACTGTGTCCTGAATAATGTTTTCGATGTTTATAAATCTCAAAATACTATTGAATTAAAATAATGGGTTAATTGTACAGTTTAAATAATGGAATAATTGTCAGAAATTGCGTAATCAAGCTTATAAAAAATTTAAATATACCAAGTCGCCAATTGACTGGGAAGATTTTAAAATTAAAAGAAACAAAGTTACAAAAACGATTCGGGAACAAAAAAAGATTCACTACCAGGAAAAAATTGACAATGCAAAAAAAGATACTAAGAAAATGTGGTTAACCATTAAAGACATTATAGGACAAAAAACCCAAAAACTTAATTTGGATAACATAGATTTCGAGGGATATAATGACACAATACAGGAAAATTTTGATAATTTTTATAATGATAGCATAAAGAATATAGAAAGTAGTATAGAACATAAAAAGTATCCAATAATTTGGCAACAACAATTAATGCATATAGATGAAATGACAAGCTTTCGGGAAATTACTTTAAACGAGCTAAGAAAGATTGTGTTTAACTTAAAGAATAAATGTACTAGTGATACCTGCTTTAATGTTAAGATACTTAAAGATTTATTTTGTGTTGTTGGTTACCCTCTATTAAACATAGTAAACACTATAATACGTAAGGGTGTTATACCAGATGATTTGAAGACTAGCGTGATAGTGCCAATTCCAAAAGTGCCATGTCCATCTAAACCGGAAGAATGCAGGACTATTAATCTTCTGTCTGTAGTAGATAAAATCATTGAAATAGTGCTAAAAGATCAGCTACAGCAGTTCTTTGAGAAGAATGGTCTACTCTACAAGGGACAGTCTGGATTTCGGAATCATCATTCTTGTGAAACTTCGATACAATTTGTGTGTTCGAGGTGGAGAGGGGAGATAAATGAAAATAAAGTAGTGCTAAGTGTGTTTGTAGATTTAAAGCGGGCGTTTGAAACTATAAATCGGAAGCAACTTATTGATAAATTGAGAATTTATGGCATAACATCATCGGCATTAACTCTACTTGAAAACTATTTAACAAATCGTCATCACGTAACGAGGATTAATAACATTTGCTCTAGTAAAGTGGAAAGTTGTTACGGTGTACCGCAAGGTAGTGTGTTAGGGCCATTACTATTCATCATATATGTTAATGATCTATGTCATGTTTTTAAAAATTGTTTTGTAAATTTATTTGCCGATGATACACTTATATCCGTTGCTAGCAATGATTATGACCAAATTGCAACTGTATTAAATAATGAGCTGCAGCTTTTGTACGATTGGTTATGTGCTTCTAAATTGAAACTAAATGCTGATAAAACCAAATATATGGTTATTGGTTCTAAAAACAATTGTTCTAGATTTATTGCACAAAATCATAAGATCGTGTTAAATAATATTCAGATCGAAAGGGTAAAGACAATGAAATATTTAGGTGTCATTATTGACCCTCAGTTGACTTTTGACATGTATGCGGACTATTTATGTAAAAAGTTAGGCAAAAAAATTGGATTTTTTGGGAGAATTGCAAGAGAGTTATCTGAATGGTCAAAAAGATTAGTATACAATTCTATAATTCTTCCTCATTTCAATTACTGCACATCATTGTTACTTTCATGCTCTAAAGAACAACTAACTCGTCTGCAGATATTGCAAAACAAATGTATGAGAATATTACTCAAATGTGGTAGGCACGTTCCTATTGAAAATATGTTTAGACATTTGAATTGGTTGTCAGTCCAACAAAATGTTGAAAAAGCTAACCTGGTGTAGATTTACAAGATAATTAATAAAAAATTACCTCAGTACCTAACTGATCTACTAGTATCTAGGTTTGAACTCCATGGCCGATTATTACGTACAAACCAACATTATAATGTAGAATTTACAAGTAAATCATTTCTCATGAAATCACTGTTCTCTGATGGGCTTCGACTTTACAATTCGCTACCAACTGATATTAAAAACAGTAAAAATGTGTACATATTCAATAAAAATGTGAGTTTATTCCTTAGAGATGGGACATTTTAGTTTTAAGTTATTTTCTTTTGTATATTGTATATCAATAGAATTAGTTGTTTGTAATTAGCTTGGAGCTAAATAAAGATTACTTACTTACTTAGTTTTGACAGTACCTACCTAATTAATAAATTATTCTTTGAAACTAATGTGGTATCTCTATGTTGAAACATAAACAGTTACGTAAAGTTTTTACATAACTACTTTTCATAACTGACATATGAAGGTTATGAAAAATGTGACGTTACCTAACGTCAAGGAGTGACGTAAAGTGTCACATTTGATAGCGGAAACTTTACGTAACTGTTTATGTTTCAACATAGAGATAGCACATGAGTTTCAAAGAATAATTTATTAATTAGGTAGGTACTGTCAAAACTAA